>PVKH010034794.1:0-11850 GCA_004027955.1 Chaetophractus vellerosus | reverse complement strand
TGATGCCAATGCTTCTGGGTCAGGGCCCACA
This sequence comes from Chaetophractus vellerosus, assembly GCA_004027955.1. Lineage (NCBI taxonomy): Eukaryota > Metazoa > Chordata > Mammalia > Cingulata > Chlamyphoridae > Chaetophractus > Chaetophractus vellerosus. The sequence goes on along the minus strand of PVKH010034794.1, from coordinate 11,819 downwards.
CTTTGAGAAATGATTATTTTTCAGAAAATTGTCTTAATTTGCTTCTTCCTTTTATCCATAGTCTTTATTGTAATAGACCTAGTAGCCTGTTCCATACTGTAAAAAGAAATTGGTCTTTGATAAATATTTCCTTACACGAATGTGATGGATGATGTCACACATCAACTTGGCTAGGTTATGGTGTCTGTTGTTTAGTCGAGCGAGCACGAGCCTGATTCTTACTGTGAGGGTATTTTGTGGATTTAAATAATTAGTTGGTTGCATCTATGGCTGATTACATCTACAATCACCAGAGGAGATTGACTTCAGCAATGAAAGAAGTCTAATCCAATAAGTTGAAAGTCTTAAAGGGAGAATTATTATTTTAACAGTCAGAAAGAATTTCTCTCTCTTCTTCAGTAAGCCAGCTTCTGCTGGGGAACTCATCAAAACCTTCATCGGAGTTCCAAACTTGAGGCCTGCCCTGCAAAATTTGGATTTGCCAATCCCTATGATCATGTAAGTCAAATCCTATGGTAAATTTCGTTATATATATGTATATATGTATATTATGATTTATTTTTTATATATTTATACTGTCAGGATATATATTTATCAGAATATATAATTATCCTGTCAGTTCTGTTTCTCTAAGAGAACCTTAACTTATACAACTAATAATGATAATATTCTGATTTTTCAATTTCTTTACTCTTTTCTTTCTTGTATAGAAATCTTTATATTTAGAATATTTTTACCATCAGAATTTGTCCCATATCAATTCATTTCTGACATTACTAGGTATATATTTGGATTCTGAAGGATTCAGAGGGAAATTCTACCCATGTTCAAAAATTCACATAAGAAACATGTATTTTTTTATTTTGAAAGATAAAACATAAACCTGAAAGTCAATACATAACAAAAAAGCTTGTTATTTTCAATATGGTCAAAAGGATCATATGACTGAATTGGATTATTATGCTTAACATAGGGATAGTAAAATTTTATGAAACTGAGGTTTTGGTTAGCTATTCCACAGAACCCACACGAGTAAATGAATTTAAGGCATTCAAGTCACTTTTACTCAGTTTACAAGGTGTTAATTGATTTTAGATTAATTGGAACATGTAACTGTCCCTGGAAAGTTTCTGAATTATACCAGATGTTGGGCACTGCTTTTGGAGTACCCGTGGATGGCCCTTAGTTCCCACTTGTCATCCTGCTGCTGCAGGGAAGCCAAAAGCTTTGTGTTTTATTTCACAGAAATGTGATTCTTTGGGCATCCTAGGCTTGTTTAATGTATTTCTTACTATCTGATGATGACAGAAACCCGTTCATTGATCTGTGCACTGTATATATGCCATTGATTTAAACTTAAAACAATAGTTTAAGTAGATATAAGTGAAAATCAGCTCCTTCTATGGCAGAATAATATCCTATTTTTCACTTTTAAAGTTTACTAGTGAAATATAACAAAGTAATATGTTTTATAAAGGAAAATAAGAAATGTGGCTGTTTCATGGAAAAAATCAGATAGACCCACCAATAATGTAGTACCTTCCTGAGATGGTACTAAATTAAATTACTGTGTTATAGTCAGTCAAAGAGGTGCTGATGCAAAGTATCAGAAATCTGTTGGTTTTCATAAAGGGCATTTATTTGGTGCAAAAGCTTACAGTTACAAGGCCCTAAAGAGTCCAACTCAAGGTACCATAAGAGGCACTTTCTCACCCAAGTCAGTTGCCACATGTTGAAGTAAGATGGCAGGCCTTCTTCCTCTTAAGGATCTGTGGGCTCAGCTTCTTCTGATCTCAGCTGTAGGTTGGCATTGGGTTTCTTTCTTTCCAGGCTTCCTCAGCTCAGCTGCTCTGTTCTCTTCAGCTGCGAATGATCAGGCAAATGGCACATCTCTCTTCCCGGGGCTACAGAATCAGAGTTCTTTTCTCTGCCATATCTATGGAATTCTCTTTCTTCCTGTGACTTCTTAAGTAAGTGTCTGTTTCTGTCAGCCCATGAAGCAGGTGGGGCCTCAACCCTGAGTCATGCCCTACTGACATGGTCAAATCAAAGCCCTAATCTTGATTCAATCAAGTAAACATAAAATCTTTGGATTTAACACAAAGATTATCATGCCCAGAGGAGCAGACCAGTTTACAAGCATAATATGTTTTTTTTTAATTCATAAATAATATCAAACTGCTACACACTGCTTCCAAAAGTAATTCTTAAAAAGAAGTAAGGGGCTTCCTCTTCTGAGAAGATAGGTGGACATACTATACCCTATTCCTTCTGAAAAGTACAATTAAAACCCTGGACAGTATATATAAAATAAATATAAGACAACTCTGAATGATGGAGAGAAGGCCAGTTAGGGATGTTAGGACCCAAAAATTGATATGGTGATGGTTCCCTGGGCTTTCTTTTTGCCTCACATATCCCCAAACATGGAGCTGAAGAAGCCAGTTACCTGGCAATGCCTAGAGATTAAGGCCAATAAATAAATAAGGCCCAACAAAGGCCTGATCTCTCTAGCCTAAAGAAAGGGGCATCCTAGAAAGACATAATATTTAGGCAAAAAATCTCAACTTTAGCTAAATGCCAAAGAAAAAAACTATAGAAACACCATCACTCATGCTGGCAAAGGCCAGGATAGGAGGCTACAGTTACACCCCCACCCTGTGTAAGGAGGGACCTTCCCTCTCCTCACTGCAGTGGTGTCTGAGGTGGCCTAGTACAGAGACAGGACTATTACCCAGTTGTAAAGAGGGTAATCCCTATCCCCCCACCCTGAGTCCCACAGAGATGTCAGTGGAGGCCACACAAGGAGCAGTATGGAGGCAATCCTACCCCTCACAGTCAGGAGGTCTCAGTGGTGGCCTGGTGGAGAGCTGGAATACCCACCTCCACCCAGCAATATTGAGAGCCCCTCCCTCTGCTCAAATATAAACAGATACCAAGTGGGGAGGTTGGAGTTCTAATCCTATTTGGCAATAAAAAGACAGTGCAATGTCAAATAAAACAAAACAGATAAAACAGAAGGTTTAAATAAGACACAGAGTCTCATAACATAATACACAAAATGTCCAAGTTTCAAGAAAAGTCTCTCATCATTCCAAGAACCTAGAAGAATTCAAACTGAATGAAAAAAAACAATCAGTATTTGTCAACACCAAGATGACACAGATTTTAGAATTATCTGGCAAAGATTTTAAAGCAACTATCATAAAAATGTTTCAACAAGTAATTACTAACATGCTTGAAACAATGGAAAAAATAGAATCTCAGAAAAATGTCAGCAATGAAATTGAAGATATAAAGATGAACCAAATGTAAATGTTATAAATGAAAATAAAATAACTGAAATAAAACATTCAATGGATGGGCATAATGGAGAGGGCAGTGAACTGGAAGATAGACCAATAGAAATTACCCAATCTCAGTAACAGAGAGAAAATAGACTGAAAAAAAAATGGCATAGACTTGGAAACCTATGGGCTATAACAAAATAGCTAATATTCATGTCATCAGAGTTCTGGAAAGAGAAGGAAAAGAGGGTAAAGCTGAAAAAAGTACTCAAAGAAACAATGCCTGAAAACTTCCCAAATTTGGCAAAAGACACAAATCTACACATTCAAGAAGCTAAGCCAAACCCAAACAGAATAAACCCAAAAGAATGCCACATCAAGATACATCATTGTCAAATTTCTGCTGTATTATATTGTTTTGCAAGTTGTTACCATTGTGGTAAACTGGGTGAAGGATATACCACTTATCTCTGCATTTTTCTTAGAACTGCATGTGAGTCTAAAATTACATCATAACAAAAAATTAATCAAAAATCAAAAGCAAGGAGCAGACCCAGCACCCAGATCTTAGTTTCTAATGCCATTCTTTAATGAAAGGAACCCTGGGCTCCTTGGAAATGTTGTTCATTCTATACCAGGAAATACACAAAATAAGCCTGGAGCATCTTTTGGTGCTAGGAAGTAAGGAAGATGTAAGGAAGCATTCAAACAATGACAACAATAAAAGAAAACACTACAATGATGAGATATGTCAAAGAGGCACAGGGGCTGTTATGGATTAAATTGTGTTCCCCCAAAAGATATGTTGAAGTCAATCCCCAGTTCTGTGAATGTGATCCTATTTGGAAATAAGATCTTTGAAGATATTATTGGTTAAGATGAGGCCAAACTGAATTAGAGTTGGTCCTAATCCAACATAACTGTCATCTTTATAAGAGAAAATTTTGGATACAACTAGACAGAGAGTGAGGGCAGCCATGGGAGAAAGGCAGAGATTGAGTTATGCCACAAGCCAAAGAACATAATGGATTGCCAGCACATTACTGCAAAAACCTATAGACTTCAGAGGAAACATGGTCTTGTTGACACCTTGATTCAGACTTCTAGACCCCAGAAGTGTAAGACAATAAATTTCCGTTGTTTAAGACAACTAGTCTGTGGTACTTTGTTATAGCAGCCCAGGCAAACTAAGACAGGCACAAAGGCAGAAGCCAACTAAAGAGCTCTCAAAGGCCAAAGCTGGAAAAATTTGAGCAAGAAAATAAAGTATTGGATTATAATCTAAATACAAAATAAACATCCACAAGTCTATACTGATATTAATAAATTATTGGATAAATTAATAAATGGGAGAGAAGATACAAATCTCTCATGTGGAAGAATTCCAAATAATTTATGCAGAAACACTGTCTTTGGGGAAGGGGAGCATAACTTCCCACTCCTTAAGACTGGGCTGTGCATAATGACTTCCAAAAGAATACAGTACAGAAAGGGGCAAAAAAAGTAACTGTACCATACAGAAACCTGACAAAGTTCAACATCAACAGTAATAAAACATTTTGATAGTATGTACCCTTGATATGGTGGGATGAAAACAGTAATTTATCTCTGTGGTCTTCTTCCCCACAAAAGTTAACCCCAGTCTAATCATGAGAAAAACATCAGACAAAATCCAAAATAGAGGTATTCTACAAAATACCTGACCAATACTCCTCAAAATTTTCAAGGTCATTAAAAACAAGGGAAGTCTGAAAAAACTGTCACAGAAAAAGTCATGATGACTAAATTTAATGTAATATTTAGGATGGGATCCTGGGAAAGAAAAAGGACATTAGGTAAAAACTAAGAAAATATGATTAAATTATGGACTCTATATAATGATAATGTATCAGTATTGGTTCATTAATTATAACAAATGTACCACACTGATGTAAGTTGTTAATAAAAGAGAAAACAGGGTGCAGTATATTGAGAATTCTCTGTCCTATCTTCTCAGTGTTTCTTTAAATCTAAAACTGTTCTATAAAATAAAGTCTATTAAAAAATGTAGAAAAGGAGTTGATATTTGTCATTAGAACCTAATTGGCTGTTTATTTTACTTTTTATTTTGTTATTTACAAAGTATCTATCAAAATTAACCCCAAAAGAAAAGGACCAGTGGACCAGATCAATTTTGAAAAGAGAAAGAAATTGGGCAAATATTTAGAGCTGGGAATGCCACTCTGTTCAGAAACAATGGGCAAAATAGTTCAAAAGAGTCCTGAATAGATAAGAAGTGTCTGAAGGAGCTTGGGGAGAGAAGAGGATGCACTGAGCAGAGTTTATGGATAGAAAGGAGCCTCACTGGAATGTGTGATACTCAGCATGGGGCCAAGGTGTGAAGTACACTAGCTAGAGGCAAAGCTAAGGGGAGAAACTGCAGCTTGCTAAAGTCATAGCTCTCCTTTTCTCTTTCATATTAAAAGTTTGGACACTAGAGAAATCCTGAAATCTTACACTTCAAACTAATCCTACAAATGGAGAACTTGAGGGATGGTGCTAACTAATCATGAAATTCTAGCTAAAATACTTTCTCCTGCAGCTCAGCCATTATTGGTCTTGATCGGCCATGGAACATAATCCTGATCTGAATGAAATCCAGGCCACGCCTTCAACCCTTTCTGTTCTTTAATTTTCAGGGCAAATCTTGATTCTGTGTGGTCTGAAGCTTATGCAATTGGAAGTGGTGGTAAAGGGACAATTTAAGAAAAATCTTTCAAAATGGCAAATATAAATTTATACATAAAAGTGAACTTTATTTAAAATGTGAAAAGAAATTACAATATACTACACATTTGGAAAAAAAAATGTGCAGGGACAGTGACTGGCGAAGGAGGATGATCCACTGATGGGCCCTTGATATTGATGACTAGCCTTATGAGTCTTTACTTTTGAAATTGAAACTTAGCCCACTGTTATAGGGTGCCTAAGGTTTGCCTCCTGAGAGCCTCCTTGTTGCTCAAATGTGGCCTCTTTCTAAGTCAAACTCAGCACTGGAATGCAATACCTTCCTCCCAGCGTGGGACATGACTCCCAGGGATGAGCTACCAAGCACCAACTGGCAATACAACTGGAAAAAGACCTTGAATAAAAAGGGGGAAAGGTAAAGACAAATGAGTTTATATGGCTAAGAGACTTCAAAATGAGTTGGGAGGTCATCCCAGAGGTAACGCTTACGCATATCTCAGTAGGATCTCATAGAATTCCAAAGTGGATATCACCCCCAAATAGTGGGGCTCCTGAGGGCTCTGGAGACACCCAGGTCCTATGTCAGGGCAGATAGCTCCGGAGTTTGGTGCCTTGCCAGTGGGCCCTACTTTGGAGTTTGTGCTCCTGAGAGTTACAGAGTTGGACTCAACTATGTCTTCCCTGCACATGGCTCATCTGTCCCTTCTATTCAAAGCTATACTTGGTGCTGGAGTTCATAGGTGTACATCCAGAGACTTGAGTCTTTGGGCTGTCCATGTGCCAGCTGGGCCTGGGAACCTCAGTGGAGCAGCAACTCCCACTCTACAGTTCATTGGTCTCACCCAGGACAACTGGCGGGGAGATGATGATGGACAATGGCCATCCCAGGGAATGGAGAGAGTCTGCAGCTGCAGGCAGGATAATCCTATCCATCTTCCCCATGGAAACCCCCTATCAATTGGAGGTGGAGTGGACATCACTATCCCAAACTCCTCAGGAGCGGGGAAAGAGCTATGGATTAGAGTGGACTTACTGGTATTCTGCTATAGACATATTGTGATTCAAGCAATGGAAGAAATTACAAATTGATGTGGAGCCAGTGGCCACTGGAGGCTCTGGGTGCAGGGAGAGGGAAAAGCAGTTGTAATTCAGGGGCTTTTTCAGGACTTGGGAATTGTCCTGAGTGATATTGCAATGGTAGATAAAGGCCATTTTTATATCATCATATAACATGCAGAATATGTGGGAGAGAGTGTGGTCTACAATGTGAACTAGGGTCCATGCTTAATGGCAAAACCCCAGGATGTATTTATCAATTGCAATTAATTGCTACACTAAAGAAGGATGTTTATGTGGGAGATTGTGGGAGGTGTGGGAGATGGGGAGTATTGGAATCCCTATATTTTTTGTGTAATGTTTATGTAAACATAAGTATCTTTTTAAAATTTTTAAAAATTAAAAAAAATAATCACTTTCATAAATATGACAATAAATATGTTCTTTTCCTGGCTTGCTTCTATAGTGCTTTGCCACAGGCAAACTTTTATGTCCATACGTGTTAAACCTTGCTTCTCCTCACTACCCACATACTGATCAAGACATGACCTCTAGCCTGTACCTCTGAGTTGAGAAGCAGGGCTGAGTTAGCACAGTGGGTGTAGGAGTATTACAAGATGACTGGCAATAAGTTAATTCTACACAGAGAGCAACTGCAAACCACAAAAATAAATCCACTAAATCCAAATTAGTTCAACTTCCCCTTACCTGGATCTCAAAAATGCTCATGGCCACTCCAATGCTATCCAGAGAAGACTAGGATACAAGGAAATACAAGGAGATAAAGTGGCAAAGGGGAAGTCAGAGTAGAGATGAAGCTCATGACAGACTGCAGTTAAAATATCTTGCTTTTGCCAACATATGAACTTGTGTTCTAATTTCTAGGATGCTTCCCAGGGCCTTGAAACAGCCCTGAAGTTTAAGCATCACTAGCCTCAACAGTGAATTTGTCTCTCTATGTACCAAGTAAGATTCAATACAATTTGAGGCATCTGTGAAAAGTCTGACCCTACCAATTTGTTCACGTGATCCTGTCAGGTAAACAAAAATTGTAGCAGATTTGTGTTTTTTTAAAAAAAGATTTATTTTATTTATTTATCCCCCGCCCCCTTGCTGCTTGTGTTCGCTGTGTCTACTTGTTGTGCGTTTTTCTGTGTCTGCTTGTCTCCCTTTGTTGCATCACCTTGCTGCACCAGCCCACCATGCTGCACAGGCCATCAGCTCACCGTGGCACGTGGGGCCGTCAGCTCACCGTACCACACGGGGACCAGCTTACCTTCACCAGGAGGCTCTGGGAATCGAACCTGGGGCCTCCCATATGGTAAACGGGAGCCCAACCACTTGAGCCATATCTGCTTCCCCAGACTTGTTTTAATCTTTACATATCTAGGTATTATAAATAAAAGATACATATAAACTAATATATATGTGAATGCAATGGTTTTTGCCCAGGAAATACTGTGACAATTTAAAGTATTTTGTGAATCCCCAAAAAGATCACGTTCTTAGAACTAATTCAGTCCTGTGGGTGTGGGACCCATTGATTGTACTAGATTCAGTTTAGGGGCCTTTTGATTAAATCACTTGATTAGTTCACTTTAGGGAGTCTGACTGGACCCTTTCAGGGAGGTGTGGCCCAGGGTGAGTCTCCACCTCTTACTGGGGTCTTATATATACTGACAGCTGAAAGCAGAAATACACAGAGAAAGGAAGCCACCCTTTTGACCCTGCCACATGAGAGAGAGGATCACCTGCAGTTCAGAAAGACAAGGAAGCCCTAAGAGACTATGCCCATGGAGCAGCTCCAGGCTGAAGACACAGGCCCTGCCATGTGCTTGATGGAGCTGACCCTGGGTAAAAGCAGCCTGTAGGAGAATGTAGAGATCCAGCTAGAGAGCCACCATTTTGCCTCACCACATGGCAGAAGCCCACGATCTTACCAGCAGCTGATCTTTGGTGAGAAAGCATCTCTGATGATGCCTTGATTTAGACATTTTCACAGCTTCAGAACAGTAATCTTTTTCCCTAATAAATTCTACATGATAAAAGCTAACCCAATCCTGGTATTTTTGCATTTGGCAAGCTCAGACAAACACTAAATGAGGGCAAAATAAAATAGGAGCATAGGTCAATGAGTTTCTGAACTCACCAATTCCAGCTTGCACTACCAGAGGTCTTACAAGAACGTATAGGAGAGCACAGCACTGCTATATAAAAGTTAGAGAACTGTTTCTATTGTCTTTTAAGGAAATATTGCTTGTAAATTTTTAAGTCATAAAATTTACCTTTCAATATTCACTTATGGATCACAAACTGAAAACCAAGCACATGAATACAAATATGAACATGAAATGTTAATCCTTTAGAAGGCACTTTAGTAAGTACTCCTCCACAGTAAATAATTGAGTTCCAGTGTCTCAGAGATCAGACCTCTCATTCTGAACAGAAAGGAAGGGAACTAGAGAGGCTCGATGACTCATGTTAGGTAATCCTCCCAGCCAGCAAAAGTCATCTTCAGAGTCCTTGTCATCACTCCATGTTGTCCTCTCTAAGTAGTCCCTCGATGAGTTCAGTAGAGAAAAACCACAAGAGTAGGACTATCTGCACTTCAGACCCTAAAATGCTGCCAAATTGCTTTCCTTTATAAATATCAGCGCATAAAGTGAACTCCTAGCTTGACAGACATGCCTTTCAAATGGAAATACATAATAGTAGCCCATATTTTTTTCTTGTACTTGGAAATATAGCAGTGGATAGAGTAGAATCTGTCTCAAAGTTCACGATATAATTCACAACCCTTATATTTTTAAACCAATCTTACAATTGATACATCTCTTTTCCCTCACTAACTTCTTCATATTCCACCATCACATGAATTGCCATTATCACACATTGTAATTTAGGGCTCTAACGTCAGATGTAGAGTTAACAATTTATTTTCTTCCCATAGTGTCACACCAAACTCTTGTGGCCCATTTCTTGTGTGCAGTGTCAGCTTCATTCTCACAGATCCCCACACTGAAAGGGTCCTGCACTTGTTTTAATGTCTTTGTTGCCATCTTGAAGTTCTTAATAAATTTTGAACAAGGGGCCCTGCATCTTCATTTTGCACTGGGCACCACAAATTGTATAGCTGGTCCTGGTTGTGAATTCTACAATGGTATTTGTGGAAGCAGCTTTATTTTTGATCAACAACATTATTCTGTCAAGAAATTTGAAGGTAAAGGTTTATCAAATACAGTCTTATATTTCTTGGCTATCAACTAGTTAAGCCTGCAATACAAATTGTATCTATATTATCATTTTTACAATGTGATAAAATTGTATAGAGAAAGTCCTGGAGGCCCCTTAGAGCCAACACACACACACACACACACACACACACACACACACCACCACCACCACCATGTCCTCTTAAGTTTCCTCTTTATCTTTTGAAATTTGAAATACCCACCAAGGCAGCTGACCCAGATAGACTGTCAAGCCCCTAGTTCATTACTTTTCACCCAAGACAAAATAAATCCCACCTGCCCTAAATCCACACCTATAAGATAGACAAACCCTCATTACAATCAATAGGAGTCAAGCTAACTTCCTTTTTATTTTATTAAAGAAGCCTTAGATTACATAAATGTTACATAAAAAATACAGGGGATTCCCATATGCCCCAAACCCTACCACACTTTCCTACATTAACAACATCTTTCATTAGTGAGGTGCATTTGTTACAATTGATGAACACATATCGAAGCATTGCTACTAACTGTGGACTATAGTTTACGTTATAGTTTACACTCTGCCCCACACAATTTTATAGGTTATGACAAAATGTATAATGGCCTATATCCACCATTGTAGTGTCATGAAGGACAGTCCCAATGTCCCGAAAATGCTCCCACGTTACACCAATTTTTCCCTCTCCTTCCACTCAGAACTTCTGGTGACCACTACCTTTACATCACTGAAAAAAAGTTCTTCTGTTGCTAGAATAGTAATGTTTATAATGGAATCAAAGTCTACTTTAGTCCATTGTTCATTCCCCAATCTTGAGGGGGCTTAGATCATCCATGATACAGATGGATGGAACTATTTTGCTCACAGTTGCAGACACTCTCTGTTCCTTGGGGTGGACGTTGTCCATCATTACCTCCTTGTTAGTTGTGCTGGATGAGTCAAATGACCTGCGTAGTAGGTGTTGCAACTCGGCTGAGATTCAGGGCTCAACTGGCACTGAACAAAGATTTAAGTCTCTGGGACATATATTTAACAAGTATAGTGCTAATTATAGGTTCAAATAAAAGGGACAGAAGAGGCATGTGTAGGGGAACTATAAATGAGTCTGTTACATTGGGGAGCATAAATTCCAAAGAAAGGCCTACTGTCAGAGTGCCGAATTCCTGAGATCGTCTGCCCTGCTCATAGTGTCTAGATGTCTCTAGAGCCCTCAGAAGCCCCACTGTTTGAGGCACTGTTTATTGTGACAGTTTATGAGATCTAGCTGAGATATACGTAAGCATGATCTCTGGAATGACCTCCCAACTCACTTTGAAATCTCTTAGCCATAAAAACTCATTTGTATTTAATATCTTCCCCTTTTGGTCAAAGTCTTCTTCCAGATGCATTGCTAGCTGGTGCTTGATAATAATCCCTCAGAGCCAGGGAGGCTCAGCAGCAGCAGTCATGTCCCATGCTGGGGGGGAGGTAGTACATTTACATGCTGAATTTGGCTTAGAAAGAGGCCACATTTGA
>PVKH010034793.1:0-11820 GCA_004027955.1 Chaetophractus vellerosus | reverse complement strand
GCAGAAAGGCTGCAAGGATACCCCAGGCCAGGGGAACAAGAAGCGCCCAGGCTGGAGGTGGAGATGGGCACCAGGTGTGGTGAGGACGGACCTGGGACCAGCAGATGAGGGAGGGGTGGGTTCTCTCCCATGGCAGAAGCCTCCTCTTCCACATCCATATTTTCTTTACTCCATGCTTAGCACCAGGCTGGCACCTATGGTAGAAGGTACAGAGGAGTTCAGAATGTCAATTCTGAAGTCAGACTGCCAGGGCTCAAGTCCAAGTCTCACACCTTGTCAGCTGTGTGACCTTATGACCTCAGTCTGGAGTCTACAGGTGTTAGCCACTGGCCTCCATTCCCAATCTCTTCTGTTCCTTTGGAGATACACCCTTCCTCCTCCCTTTTCAGCCCATTGAGACAGGTGAGCCTGCAGGGGTGGAGCCTGTGACCATACCTGACCAATCAGCACTGAATCTTCCCTGGTCAGGGTGGTTATAAGACTCCCAACTACTGACCAGTCGGAGTGAATCCTGGGACTTGTGCTGCAGTTACCAATGGGAGACCCTCTCTTATCCACTGAACTAGAACTTGGGATGATATGAATCTGGAGCTGCAGAAGACCGCTCATAGAGCCCAAACATGGTGCCAAAACAGTGAAGCCAGAGCCAAGAGATTTAGAGAAATGAGTTTTTATGACATTCTGAGGCTCCAGATCAAATCATGCCTGGATTTCTCAGTTTCCAGAGCCAGTAAATTTCCTTCTTAACATAAACCAATTTGAGTCAAACTGTCATTTGCATCAGAAGGAGTCCAAAATTTACATCATGAACTTTCTTAACCTCTATGAATTTCAGTTTTCTCATTTGCAAAAGGAGAATGATAATAGCAGTATCATTCAGGAGAAAGGAAGGTAGATCTGAGAAGGTTGAAAGCTCTGTTCAGGGCCAAACATTGAACATGGTATCTGACATATAGTAGATAACCCAAACCATCAGCGCTCAGGGGCTCCATGAGTATTTGTTCACAATGTCCCAGAGGTGAACTCTAAATCTCTTCCTGGGACTCTGTGGGTCGCCTGGAAACTTGGGAGGGGAAAGAGGCCGAGAGGACTGCGTGGCATCTAGATCACAGATGGCACCAAGAAAGGCTCTAGAAGGCGTCACGAGTATACCCTATGACATGAATGAGTATGGCACTTTGCAGTTTGCAGGGTCCATTTCCACCAATTATTTTGCATAATCCTCTCAATTTAATCAAGCCAATTTTATCAGAAGAAAATGTGAGGCTCAGAGATTAAATGACTGGCCCTTGGCCAGTCTAATGTCAAGTCCAGCGCCCACTGGGCTGGATCAGCCACGTCCTTGGAGCCGAGTAGTGCTGTTCCAAGGAGAACACTCCCTGCTTGGCCTCCACCCCAACCAGACTATGTTAAATGGGTCTGTTACTGTTAAATGGGGGCTTCAGAGGCAATCTCAATAGCTTTGAAAGGACATAGGGAAATTACAAACACGTAAGGCTTGGACCTCTTGAACTTCTCCCCTCCTTCCCGGGAGGGGTGGGCTCTATTTTCAATCTGTTGTCTCCTACAAAGGGAATCTGGCTGAGTAGGCTCGATTTCCCCTTTCTGTTCTCATGTAGCCGCTGTCCCTCCCTCCCCCTCCTGCCACAGACACAGCCTGACGCAGTTTGCTAAAGGAAACCACGCCAAGTCTCATGGCTTGGCACGACCCTTCCTTCCGGCCAGGCCAGGATGCCTGAGGGTGGGGTGGGAACGACACCCCCCCCCCCCCCGCCCCCCCCAGCCACCAACTGGACCAGATCATTCTCACATCTGGGTTTCTCCCATGTAGCATCATAGAGCCTCAGTTTCCTCATCTGTAAAATGGGGATAGGGATAGCACACATCAAGAAAACCCCTAGGACGTTCAGCACGGGCTCGGCACAAAAGAACGTGTGTTCTACCCCCTCTTCCCAAGGAAATAGCTGCAGGCACGTGTGCGCAAAGTCACGTCTGCCGCGAGAGGCAGAGCGAGGATTCCAAGCCCTGTCTTTAATCTGACTCCAGCCCCTGACTCCTTCCACCTCCCGGGGCTCACGCCATCTTATGCTAGTGGGGAGCCTGCCCTTCCGCCATCTCTTCCCTAACACGTTTCCTCCGCAGCCTTCTCCAGAGCCCACGGCGTCTCCTTCTCCGCCTTGCGGCCCTGGGGAGATCCCCCCGCAGCAGCCCCACGGAGCCGGCCCTCTCCGGTGGCCTGAAATGCTGGGAAGAAAAACTGTTTCCTTCCCGGTCCATCCACTCTGCTCGATCCAGCCCCGGCCCGGGGAACCGTAAGAGGTGGGGCCCACCGGGTCTGGCCCTGAGCTGCGGGGTCCGTGTGCGCGTCGGTTTCCCGGGGTCTCGCACATTCGGCCTCCAGTCGGTCCCTTCTGATGTGGAGGCGGGATCTGGACCAGAGTGGCCAATGAGAAAGTACACGGAGGTGCTGTGGTTGCCATGGCAACAGAGAGCGGCCTCTCGCTACCGCGAGGACCAGCCTGGTCGTCCTCTGTGGCCCAGCTCTGTCTTAGGGAGGGGTGGGGTGGGGGTCGGAAGCTGGGGGACAACTGGGACCCTTGACCGATTTGCCAACAGTGTAGATGCCCGAGATTGGTAAGAGAAGGCTGCCCAGAGGCAGAGCACTGGGAGCCAGGTTCTGGGAGGTTCTGTTAGAACTGAGTGCAGTGGAGTGGCAAGGCTCGGGGCTGGATGCACTAGGTACTGAGTAGATGCTTAGCTAGCAGATCAGGACTTCAAGCCAAGACCCACCCAGGGCAGGGTGGGGACCCAGATGAGCAGCCATGGCTGAATTGTGGTTCTCACACTGTCTGTCCTTCAGTCCCAGACAGGAAGGGAGAACCAAGGGTCATCAAGGCCATTCTCCTGCCACAGGCAGCTTGCCCTTGGTCGTGGGTACCGTCACATCCTGTCTTGGGCATTCATTAACCTCGTGTTCTTCCCAGGAAAGAGAAAGGTGACTGGGTTCTTTGTTCCCATTTCACAGATGGGAAAACTGATGCCTGGCTGGTAAAGTAGCTCACCGATGGGCCCTGGGGCCTGGTGTTGGCCCCAAGCAGGGCTCTCCAGGCCTTTAATTCCTTGGCATTGTGGCTTTTCTGGAGAAGGCCTGTGCCACAGTTCTCACCCTGTCCACCTGTTGGGGACAATTAAGGACCACCCTTACTGATTGGACAGGGATTCCATGGCCAATTGAATCCCATATTTAATGAGGCAGGTGGCTAGGGCAGAGAACCCTGCCCCTCCATCTGTTGGCCCTGGGTGGGGTGTGGTGAGACTTTATCCTGAGTACCCTTGGGCTGACTCCACTGCCCCCTCCCCCAGCGTCAAGAAACCCACAGCCTAATGGAGAGGCAGATCGAGAGTGAACATACTGTGGTCAAGTGCTGCAGGGGCGACGGGGACCAAGCAGAGGGGTGCATAAGAGAAGGGCTCTGGGGAAAACCTCACCGAGGAGACAGCCTTTCTAGACAAGCAAGGGGCGGACCTTGCTTTGCGTGCACAAATACCTAGGGGCATGTCTGAAGGCAGTGCCTTGGGGAACCTACAAGTCTGGGAGTCTGGGGTGAAACTGCAGGCAGGACCTAGGTTGTTAAGTGAATGCCCAGCACAGGACTGTGCCCCCCACAGTTGGGTGCTTTCAATCCCCTTCTGAGCCATCAGAAACTCAAGCTGTTCTCAAACTGGTGGATTCATGGCACCCCAAGAATCGAGGGTCCCAGTTTGAGAAGCACTGGATTAGAAATTAACCTCTGCCAACTATAGCTACACACAACAACATGGATTCATCTCACAGCTCAGACTGTTGTGAGAAAGGGGCCAGAGAACAACAAATCATTCTATTTGATTCCAGTTATATAAAGTTTGAAACCAGGCAAACCTGATCTATGGCATGGTGTTGTGATGTGGTGCCTGGAAGGTCAAGAGAGGGGCTTCTGGGGGTGGCAGGGATGTTCTGGGTCTCGATGTGAGCATTGGTTTCGCAGGTGTGTTCACTTTGTGAAAGTCCATCCAACTGTATACTTAAAACTTGTCTGTTTTCTGTATGTAGGTTTGACTTCAGTTTTTCTTTTTTGGTTCTACTTCAATTTAAAAAAAAAAGTTCACAGCTTTCCATAAACATCAGTGCAAACATAGACACTAAAATTTCGTGATAATATAATCGGCGCTAAGCCAAGCATCCAAATGATGTAGAATATGTTTATATTGTTCTTTTACATTTTTCCAGTATGGAAACAGATATTTTTAAGTCTCGTAGAGAGCTCTCGGACTCCAGAGAACCCATCTACAAGACCTCAGGATTTAAGGGACTCTGGCTCCAGAGAAAGCATTAAATTGTTCAGTGGCTGGGAGGTGGAGGGTCCCCAGGGCACAGGGAGGTCAATGTCTTTGCCCCACACCCTATGAAAGGGCTGGTCCTGGGAAGCCACAGATACCCGGGCAGAAGTGACTCTTCCCCCCAGACCCTCACCAAACCTTGGACACGGCTCATCAGAGCTGGGATGGCAGGCGAGTTGGATCCTTGTGCCGGTGCATCTCTCTGGCTCTGCTGTGAGCTCTTAGAAGGAAGGGGCTCTCATTCATACTGTGTCTTTGGCACCCAGCTCTGAGCTTGGCACACAGAGGGTCTCAGAGGGCCTTTTTTACCCAAGGTCCTCTTTGCCCAATCCCACATCAAGAGTGGAGGAAAGGGGATCTGTTTGGGTAGTAGTGAGTTCTCTGTTACAAGGGATGTTCAACACAGGCTGACGGACCATAGATGGGCAATGTTGCAGGAGAGATTCAAGGTGGGGCTGGATGAACACTGAGATGTTAGGGTTGTTCAAATCCAAGGGGGAACAAGCCCTGGGGGCTGTGAGGAGGAACAGGAAATCTTGGCCCTGCCTGCCCACCAGCCTTGCTGGAGCTGGTAACAGCCCAGTTCTGGGGGAGACAGACTGTTCCAGACCCAGGAGGGGGCTGCATCTGGGAGCAGGACTCTGCCTGCCCAACTGCTCAGCACACTTGCTCCACGCTGCTCTGCTGTCTCCTCCTTGCCTCTGGGATTTCACTTCTCATCCCTCCCTGACTCAAAGCCACTCTTGCCCTCTCTTGAGAACCAGCTTCCCTTCTCTTCTCTTTTGTCGTCTCCACTTAGCAAGGTCCTTAGCCAGCATTTGTCAAACCACCTTTATAATTTCTGCCCTTGCCTTGTGCTCCTGGGAGTGTTATTCAATATTTTTTCTTTAAAACAATGTTGTTTGTTTAGTTGTTCTGTTTTTTTTCTTTTTACCGTGGCTTAGTTCTGAGCAATAATATTGGTGAAATTCTGGGTTTGATATGTTTGTTTTATTTTATTTTCTAACACCCATTAAATTTTCATTTAAAATATCTGTTCTTGTGATAAGCAAATTCATAGAGACAAAGTTGATTAGGGGAGGGAAGGAATGGGAAGTCATAGGTTGATGGGTACACAGTTTCTGTTTGGAGTGATGAAAAGTTTTGGTAATGGATGGTGGTGATGGTAGCACACATTGTCAATGTAATTAATGCCATTGTATTGTACACTTAAAAATAGTTACAATGGCAAACTTTATGTTACATATGTGTTACCACAATAAAAAAAAGGAAACAAATATTTGTTCTTGGATAACCTAAAATTATCTTGCTTACCACCACACCAAAAACTGTCTTATGCAATGGTCCAGCCAGGATGGTGGTTATTATTTATTAATAATAATTAAAGCTTCACACTTGTAAAGAGTTTAATGCTTCATCCCACATCTATGGTCTCATCTGATCCTCTCAGTTTCTACACTGTGGACATCACCGTCCTCATTTGACAGACAAAGAGATGGAAGCTAAACAAGGTGGCTTGCCTGTGGTCACACAGCGAGTTAGGACTTTGGCTCTGATTCAAGGCTCTGATGGCTTCTGACCTAGGATGAAGGCAGGGAGGCAAACAACATGTCTTTATCTCCAACTAGACCCACAAGAGCCACAGGTGAAAACTAAGCAAAGAGAGTTTGGATTCGACATGAGGAAGGACTTCCTGGCAAGAAATGTTTAGACATCTGAATGAGTGATGGGTGAGGAGTGCCCAGCTTCCGAAGTCTTCAAAACAAGATAGACTTGTCCAGCTGGGATAATTCCAGAGCAGTACTGCCTGGAGGCAGGGGAATGGACTGAATGACCTTGCAGGGCCTCCTCCAGCCTCAAACATTGTGCGCATGCCTTGCCATTTTCCCAAAACAAATATTAAGCTAGGAGAGGCATGTGGGCTCCAAAGTAAAGCAAATAAGAAAAACCTTTTCTTGGCCCCTGCCCCTGGGAGCAACAGCCACAGAAGCGGTTGGGGAAAGGATTGGGGAGTGGGAGCCACTTGGGGTGGTAGGGACATCCCCTCCCCCGCTTCCCTTCCCACTTTTCTGGCAGCTCCACCCTCCCTAGTTCTCCGAGCTAGGTCTGAAGACCTGGCTAACCCTCAGAGTCCCTGGGGGCCAGGGAACCTGCATTTCTCCAGTGCTCTCCAGGGAATTAGTTCAAAACTCCTTGAGCTAGGGAGTTAGATGCTGACTTAAGGTGTTGCCTCTCTCAGGAACAAATTTTATTTTATTTTATTTTTATTTTTATTATTATTTTTTGAGGTAATGGGGCCGGGGATTGAACCCAGGACCTCTTATTTGGGAAGCCAGTGCTCAACCACTGAGCCACATCATTTCCCCTGAGCTGCTTGTTTCATTTGTTTGCTTGTTTGCTTTTGTTTTTAAGAGGCACCGGAGATCGAACCCAGGACCTCCCATATGGGAAGCAGGTGCTCAATCACTTGAGCCACATCCTCTCCCCAAATTGTATTTTAATAAAGGCCTCCTGAAGACAGGGTGCTTAGGGCAACCCCAGACTCCTTGATGAGCCAGTGGGGAGATGATTTGGAGAAAGGGCCCTTCTGACATTCTTTCAGTCAAAACACAGAGGCCGCCAGCCAAGTGCTAAGCTTGGTCCCTCTAAAATATTAGGGCCAAGAATAACTCCATTTGGGTGTACAAGGGAAAGCTGTTCTGTTACCTGACAGGACCTGGTGAGGAGAAGCAAGGGGAATATTTTCCCAGAACTCCAACTTATCATCCTGTTAGACAAGGCAGGCAAGAGCCTAGCCTGGGAATGTGCCTGCCATGACCCTGGTGCGAGCCTCAGTCTAAGGTGTTTCTCTCCAGCCCTGGCCTTTGTGGTGAGCAGGAGCTGCAAACTCTGGTGGACAAGAAGGGCCGGGACCCAGTGGGGAGGCGGGAACTGATGACCGACCCTGGGAAATAGCAGACCCTTGGCAGGAAGGCAAGAGCCACAGCCAAGTAGAGCAGGGAAGAGCAATGCCAGCCTCCTCTAACCCCACAGAGGGCAGGAAGGGCCTCCAGGTCCCAAACAAGGACTTCAGAGGGTGGCCAGGAGACTTTCGGTCATGAAGTCACAAGCATCATATTTAGTACCTACCACGTGCAGGTTTCAAAAGGTCCCTGAACTTAAGGAGCTTAAACTAACTGGGGCAGGGTCACCCCCTCCTCCTCTGTGTTCACTGTCTCCCTCCTTTCCAAACTCTCCACCCCCACGGTGATCTCCTACCACCCCACCCTCTGCCCTTATCACACCCTAGAGTATTCCAACTGAGCTATAAGATCCTTGAGGGCAGCTACCAGGTGCCCAGTTCAGTCCTTGCACAAAGCAGGTGTTCAGGCAGCATCCCCTGGTGAGGCCTGTGCTGGAGGCCTGAGTCAGCAGAAGTTGCGAGGCGTCCCAGCATGGTTGGGAGGGCCTTCAGGAGGAGGTGAGGTATGCATTGGGCCCTGAAGGTGGCATACAGTTCAGCTAACAGAAAGGAAGCAGGTGGACGGGGCATTCCCAAGGAGGACCTGCTGGAGGAATGGGGGCTGGGGGCCGAGTCCCAGGCAGTCTCTCCCGGGGTGAACTCCCGGGTTCAGAGGCCCTTGCTGGCTTGCACCTGTGCCTGCCAGGAGGCCAGCGCGAGAGGCAGGGGGCTCGGATTACAGTCATGGGCCGGGATGATCTTCCAAGAAGCTGACTTTTGAGGAATCCGCCTGGCCACGGGAATCGTGAAGTGTTTGCCTCGGTTTCAGGTGTTGATTAAACGTCCATCGGTGCAACCAGCACGGCAGGAAGAACACCGTCTTCCTCACAGCGTGTCCCCACTCCTGTTTTTCATGTTTTATGCACATCAGGTGACTTGTAGAGGGATCCACACCCAGACGAGCGACCCATCTGAGGTCAGCCGGGAAAACAACCGCGGCCGCGGCGGGCCGGGCCCTGGTCCTGGGCGCTCCGGCTCCGCCCGCCGCCGCCCCGGACACGCCCCCCCCCTCCCCCCGGCCCTGCCCGCCTCCTGCGCCGCGTGGGTCCCGCTCCAGCCCGCAGCTTGCCCAAACTGTTGTTTATCAGCACAGACCCGAACGTTCCGCTGCGGGCAGAAATGCACAGGGCTGTGGCGCTGCCGTCCCACCTCCCGCCGTCAACACACTCCCACGCGCTGCCTGCAGCGGTCAAAGCTGAGCTCACACACTCGGGCTCACCCGCGCCGCCAGCACAGCTGTCCCCCTCAACACGGGCGCTCGCAGTGTCCCTGTGCACTCCAGGGGGGGTGGGTAGCGCGCGCTCTTCCTTCTGACCTGGGCTGGCGACCCCGCTGCCTGCTACTGTGTGACCTGGGGCAGTTTACTCAACCTCTCTGGGCATCGGGTGCCCATCTGTAGATGGGGATAATTACCTTAGAGGGGCTTATCCCATAGGCGAGGGATAGGCGAGAGCGCAGGCGTCCTTTAAGGGCCCCATAAATTGAAACGATGACCATGGTGACAAGGAGTGTTGCTGTGTATTCTCTGGGATCTGGTCGTTGATTTTTCTTTCCCACCCTAGCTGCCAACCTCACCGCATTCCACACCTTCCTGGCTGAGTGACCTTGAGCAATGCAGTGCGCCTGCCTGCTTTTCCTGTCCTCACCTGTGAAATGTCCAGCGGTGCCCGTGCCTGGTGTGAGGGGCTCGTGGGAGAGGTTACCATAGCCACAGTGCTCTGGAATCCTATCAGTTCTGACTCCAGTTGCAGGAGATTGTGGGAGGGAAAAAAAGGAGTTGAATGGGATAACAACCGAAAGAGCATTTTTAGCTACGTCCCAGCTTGTCTCCTTGGTCAATCCTCAAGCCCAGTGCTTCTGGGTTGGCTACAGCTGGGTGGAGACAGCCAAGAGGCTGCAGCACCTGGGGCCCTGGCCCAAGGCCTCCAGTAGCCCTTCTGCCCACCCCTTCAAGATGGCACAGGCCTCTCCCCAGCAGGAGCTCTCTAAGCCCCGCTCCCCCTCTGCACTTTTCACTCTGCAGTCCCCTTGGGCCTACCCATCTTCTGCTCCACTCCCCTTAGAAGTTAATGTCCCCTATTCCTACTCCTCTCCATGTTACCCCAGACCCCTGCCACCTTCTCCAGGACCCTGCCCATCAGTAGAGCCTTTCTGTCTTGTCTCTTCAACTTCTTGGCAAACTTACTTTAGCCTTTTCTATCTGGGGAATGAGAGATATGTATACAGAAGGGGAAGAAAAAAGAAAAAAGGGAAAATCTGGGCTGAGTGGAATCCTGGGCTGTTACCAAGACGTGGGTTTTGGGGTGGGTGGAGCCATTTTGGTGATTTGGTGACCTGGACTTGTCCCTATATTGTAGCAACTTACTTCCCGGTCTGCTGCCCCTGGAAGGAAATATAAGAAATTGCTGGAGGTCAGATGCTGGCCTGGCCCATGCTGAAAGGTTTTGGCTTCTCCCTTTTCCCACAGTGGAGGGAATTTTCAAGCTCTGGCCACCACTGGGAGGTCACCAGAGATCCTTTGGCTCGGAGGAACCATGGTAAATGGGGAGCCCTTAACCTTCTTGGGGACCCAGTGCAAGAGTTCAAATGGGGACCCACGTACCATATGTTTAAATATTCAAACTTATAAATCAAGCTAATAAACTGTCAAATGTATGTTTTGTCTTCCTATGGTCACAAATATATCTTCGGAAGGATCTGGAAAGTCAGGTTTGACTTTAGAATTCCCATTAGAACACAGGGTTAGGTGGAGAGCCCGACTTGTGGCATGGCTTTCTAGGAAAGTTTAACTGAGCACAAACACAAACCATGTTTCAATCTGATCAATACCTTATGCTTTTTCTTTTCTCTAAGGCTAGTGCAGCCAAAATATCTAGAAGGTGGGATAGTACAGTAGTTAAGACCTGCATTCAAACCCCAGGGCTGCCAAGATTGAGCAAGCCACTTAATCTGTTTGAGGCTCAATTTCCTCATCTGTAACATGGGACTAATGATACCTTCCTGATAAAGTTATTATGATTATTAAAAGAAATAATCCATGTAAAGGCCTTAGCATGGTCCTGGAACATAATAATTACTCAATAAACTCTGCGCTATTATTGCTACTGTAATTTCTCCACACGTGGGCAATTAGAGCATCGGAGCTGGCATCATCAGGTCCCTCAGTGAAACAGGGGCACATATGGAACTGGGTCTTCCAACCTTCCCATAAGGTTTTGCTGTAGTTAAAAAAAAAAAAAATGTGGCTACCTTGTACTCAGTATCAGCTTCTAGGCAGAGGGGAAAAAACACATTTTGTGAAGTTTCAGGGCTTTGCTCATAGTAGATCTTTAAAATGTGTTCATTGACTTGGATTAAATCTGATTCCAAGCAGCTGGGAGGCTGGAATCTCCTGGTCTCCAAAATGACTCTTCTATTGGCCTTTCCCATGTACTAAAAGGATTTTTAATGATAGCTATTATTTCTAGAGAATTACCTAATAAATTCTTTAAAAATATTTGACTCTCTTTGGTTGACTCAATGAGGTAGTCCTGGAAGCCATCTTGTTTCTACTATTTCTATTAGAGTAGAGGTGAAGTTCAGGAGTTCTGTGTTGTCATGATTTTGCGTGTGAATAGCTTATTTTATTTAATTGTTCCCTCCAATGTTTTACTGGGAAATGTTTCAAACACACAGAAGAGTTGCAAGAATAGCCCAATAAATACCTAGATTCCCTCCACCTAGATTCAATGTTACCCTTTCGCCACATTTGCTTTATCTTTCTTTCTATGTATGTACGCATAAAGCTTTTTCGGCGGCCTATTTGAAAAGAAGTTGCAGACATCACAACATTCCACCCCCAAATACTCCAGCGCAGTTATTTTACAGACGCACATTGCCATTCTCACATGTGATGAAACGATCAGTAGTTCCAAAGGATCATCTCATATCCAGTCTATACTCAAATTGCATCAGGCTGATATTTCTCAAACTCTGAATTTAATGAATTCCAAATCTGTGAGGCTTCGAGGCTAGACAACAATACCCGTCTAACGTGAAATTTTGGAGCTCTTGAAAATGTAACCTCCTGTGTAAACCGGCTCCAGGCCACAACACTTGAAATGACTTTTTCCTTTCACCAGCAAGCTCTTTTGAATGCTCAAATGCACATTTGGGGTGGGGCGCTCCAGGAATTCCTTTTATTCTAAGACAATAATAGCCTTTCAAGGGGTACCTGCAGGAAGACCTGTTAAGACTGGCCTAGGACCTCCCTGCGGGAATCTACAGAAGTTGGGGGAAGGGGGCATGGCTTGCTCTTGCCTGAGACAGGACTCCAGACTGAGCACCGCTCCCGCTGAAGCTGGCCTGGCCGAGTTCCAAGCTGCTGTGGCTGCCCCGCTGCCATTGTCATGGGTTCTCTCAGGGGAGGCCCAGGCTGCACCGGCCCCCCGCAGAGCATTATC
>PVKH010034792.1:0-11816 GCA_004027955.1 Chaetophractus vellerosus | reverse complement strand
CCCTCAAGTGAGAAAGGATTTAGATGTCACAGGAATAGAATAATGCCCTGACTCTCTCCACATTTTAAGTCTATATTCAGCTAAAATAATTTCTTGACAGTACTAGTTTTGAAAATAGTTTTGCCTTTTGAATGTTCCTCTCTGCCCCCTTGTCATCTTTTGGTCAGACAATGCCTCCATTTTAGGTAACCCCTCATGCATCTTCCTCATTTCTGGGCACCAATTATATTAACCTTTGGTTTATAAATGCTATAAATTGCAAGACCCTGATAGAAATATGTGTGTGTCCTTATTGTCACTGCCAATGATGCTATTGTCTGCCCTAGATTTTAAAACACAGAGAAGAGAGGGTGCTGGCAGAGTTGCCCTGACAGAAAGGCACAATTTAAAGAGAATTTGAAGAGGCATAGGAGGGCTCTTGTCCCAAATTATCTCGGTTAAAATGATTTCAATCATAAAGTGAGAAATGTTCATGGATACTTATAGTGTATTTTAAGTCTAAAATTATTGATCCTTCTGGATGAAGTCACAGGCTATGTCTATTATTTCTCACTGGCACTGCCTTTATCTTGGAGACATCACTTTGAGTCTGGGAGGCTTTGGGGGCTCTTTTGATTCTCTATTGAAGTGAAAATGTCTTTGGGGGGGGGCTGGCTGTAGCCCAGTGGATAGGGAGCTGGTACACCACATGGGAGGCCCTGGGTTCGGTTCCCGGGGACCTCTCCGAGCAGGCAGACCACCTGAGAAGGCAAAACCACCATGGGCGGGGCAGAGCCGCCATGGGCAGGGCAAAAAGCTGCCACAGGCAGGGCAAAAAGCCACCACGGGCAGGGCAAAGCCACCACGGGCAGGGCAAGCCACCTGTGAATGGAGCAAAAAGCCACCTGGGAACGGAAGCAGAGCCACCCACGAGCGGGGCAAGTCGCCTGCACAGTGAACTGACTTGGCGTGTCGCCACAGTGGGGGGAGACAAAGCAGACACAGAAGAACACAAAAAATGAACACACAGCAAGAGCAAGCAGAAAGGGGAGGGATATGTAACAACAAAAAAATGTCTTTGGGGGCATAACCTTTTAAACCATTTTTAGTTAGCCCCTAACTAAAGCAAAGGTAATAGGAAAGAGACACATTCCTAAGGAAGCAGAAGCCTCCGAAAGATGAGTGGGATAGAATAAAGAGAAAAGTCTCATTTAAACAGGGGCTTTAATATTAAAGACCTTACGTGATGGTTGTGAGGTTTGATGAGAAAACATTCTTCAAACCTTAGCATACAGCTTGACATATTGTAGATGCTCAACAAATGGCTATGATTTATTGATTCTTTGTGCTGTGTTTAATAGAAAGTCTAAAATATTGTCTCATGCAAGTCATTTCTTGACAAGTGATAAGGAGAATGAGTGAAATGGCATCAGCATTTTGTTTCTTTTTTCTTGAACATTACCAAAATAATTCTGAAAAATGGTAAACCCTCAGCAGATATTTTTAACTTATCTTATAAAATTTTCATCATGTTTTAGTTGTTGCAAAATGTGTACTTTCTATTATACTGTAATTATTTACGTTTAAAAATATAACCATTACATCATGTTTTAAATGTAATGTATTTAATCTAAATCTCATACAAAATAGCAATCAAAATACAAATCTAAATTCACCACTATCCATTTAAAAATACTTAAAAACAACTGTTCTATAGCAATAAAGAAGTTTACATTGTTCAATTTTTTTCTTAAACCTATTTTCATGCTGCTTTCCCTACAAATTTGTATATTAAGGCAACTAATTTGTGCTTGAGTCTTTTATTTATGTAGCTTATCATATTACTCTGCATGAAAAATCTGCATATGAATTAAAAATAAATTGATTTTATTTCAAATGACAGTGCAATTCTAAATACCTTTTTTTGGATTGAGTTATTACACTTATTACTAATAAGCAATTATCAGCATCTTATACATAATTGAATAATCATTGCTAGAACGAAACAGGGCACAGCCATGATTCTGTTCTTATTTTTCATTTTTAAAATAGAAAAACCTTTTTCAAATAAATGGGAGTAAATAGGTTTTGTTATGGTGATAATACTCAATTCTTTGAATGCCTTCTTAATTATAAGCCAAAATTCACATAATGATCTATCATTAAAATTTATTTTTAATGACTTATGAGCCAAATTTTTCAAATTTGGTGAGAGCAAAGAATTTAAAGCTTTCTGCCAAGGAAAAGATGCATTACCCACTCATTAGACTCATTTACTTTCTGAATACTTGCACTAATATTTCAAATTGTCCTATTGATTGGATCCAGGGATGGAGCCAGGATGCCTTTATCTTGTAAGGTGGGAGAAGCTTAATAGGGACCTGCCCTCTAGGAAGCCAGATTAATATAGCACCTTTTGTTGACTTGTCAACCTCAAATGCCCTCCCAATCCCACTGTTAGGCACTGTTCTTGACACTATTGGGATTAGAATGCCGTCTCCCTGCACCTCCTGAAGATGTCCATGTGCCAATCCCTGGACCCTGTGATTATGTTAGATTACATGTCAAAGGGGAATTAAGTTTGTTGATGGAATTAAAGTTTCTAAAAATAGGTCAACTATCCTGGATTATATGGGTGGGCCCAAGATAGTAACAAGAGTCTTTAAAAGTAGAAGGAGGAAGAAGAGACGGTCAGAAGGATGCAATATGAGAAAGACTCAACATGTCATTGCTGGCTTTGAAGATGGAAGAAGGGGCCATGAGCCAAGGAGTGTGGGCAGCCTCTAGACTCAGGAAAAGGCAAGGAAACATATTCTTCTCCAGAGCCTCCAACAAGCAATTCAGCCCTATTGATACCTTGATATTAGTCCAGTGAAACCCATGTTGGATTTTTAACCTACAAAGCTCTAAAGTAAGACATTTGTGTTGTTTTAATCCCCTAAATTTGTAGTAATTTGTTTCAGCACCAATATAGTGCTCTTACATATATTATTTGCTCTCACAGCCAATCTTATAGGCACTATTAATATCTCCATTTTTCAGGTGAGTAAATTGAATTGCAGAGAGGTTAAACAAGTTGCCCAAAGTCACACATCTTAATTGCCTTTTCTGGTAATGTCTTTTATTGTGGTGGTATCAGTGTAATGCTGGTCTTGAATAAGTTGGGAAATATTCCCTACTCTTCAGTTCTCTGGAAGTTTGTGTAGTATTGGGATTATTTCTTCCCTAAGTGTTTTGGTAGAATTAATCAGTGTCAATTTACCTTGTACAAGGAGAGGCATGACTGATTCAAGCTTGAGCCACAGGGAAAACAAATCAAATACAGACAAGTTAGGGCATAGAGAGCACATTTGTGCTTCCCCACTTGCCCCCCCATTTGACTCTAAATTTGTAAGAGTAGATACTGTATCTAATTCTTTATTGTATTCATGGTGCTTGAAATAACAATGTTTGTTTGATAAATTTTGTTGATTTGAAATTGCTGAGGTCTACAGTATGGCTGGTCAAAGAAACTAATGTTCTAGGGCTGAAATAGCAAACACACTTAACTCATGTGCCAGCTCTTACCTATAATGCCTGTATCCTGTAGCCTAGTCCTGAAAGGATTCATAGGCTTCCTTTAGGCTGAAGATAAAAGACCAACATACATTGATTAATGATGTTTGCTATAGGCATGGAATAGGACCACACATTTGCCAGCCCCAGGTCTACAGTAGGGGTGGCAAGCCTGAAACCAGATTCTAGAACATAAGTTAGAATAAGTCAATCTTTGAATCTTAGCACATTGTCAGAGCTAGGGAGACACATACCTTTGAGCTTTGTTTTTCCGTAAGTAATGGTTTGTGGATTAAAGTATTAACATTTATGTTGAAACTTTTTTTATTAAGACAAGCAATGGAATCAGACTGCTGAAGGACCTGGTACTGATCCATGCCATCTCCTGTGCTAGACCAGAGGAAAGCATGCTGATAAGAGACAATAAAATTGTGCTCCCAAGGGCAGCCTTAAGAACTTAAGCTATGAGTTTAAGACCAAACTCTGCAATGTATTCACTGCCCTGACCTAGGACTAACCCAGGACAACCCACTCTTGCTCTTGGAGATGCATCATTTCCACACAAAAAGCATGTTCAGGTCCCAAACCCTGATCCTGTGATTTTGAACTCACTTGTAAAGAGGGCTTTTGAAGGTGTTAATAGTTAAGGTTTGTGCAAACTGAAAGAGAGCAGGCCTTAATCATTATGGCCTGATACTTTAAGCAAAGTTATTTGGACACTGAGAGAAAGCTACAGGGGACAGCCAGAAGCTGGAAAAATAGAACCTGGAAGAAAAAAGAGAAGATGTCCATATGTGTGTTACCAGGTGACAGAAAATCCAAGGAACCCCAAAAGTTTCCAGCCAGCCAGAAGATACTGACCCTGGGAGGAATCAAGCCTTCTAGCCTTTGAAATGTTGAGCCAATTAGTTCCTGTTGTTAAGCTGACCCATTGTATGGTATTTGTTTTTCCAGCTGGGAAGCTAAAACATGCTCCAAGAAGCCAGCAGCAATATAATGAACCATAGGAATTCCAGTGTCTGGTGAAAATTGTCTATAATGTCGTGCATTTTAATTGTCTTTGCTTATTGTTCCTGTTCTATTTCAGTTTCTATGTAGCTCCTGAACTTGGATCTTTTTTTCCTGTTCAGGGTTAAAGTTCACTACCTAGACTTGCTGGGATACCCTAGGGATAACTCCATGTTAGACTTATCACCACGGACTATGACTTTTTTCTCTTGTCTTTATGCATGAGTGTGAGTTCCTTAAAGTCTGATGCTGCCTCTTCTTCATCCCTCCACTCCCAGAGCTTGGAGGGATTATCAGCAGACAGGAATAGTCACAAATTTTTATTAGTGCCTACTCTTTTTATATGGTGAACTCTTGACACTTGAGCTACCTTTAAGATACCACCTGTGGTAGATTGAACCATGTACCCCAACAAAAGGCATGTTCTTCATCTTAATCCACATTTCTGGGGGTATGGACCCATTTGTAAATAACACCCTTTGAAAATGTAGTATTGGTTAAAGTGTGGACTCATTTGTGAATAGGATCTTCTAAAATCCTATCAAACTGGGTCAGGGTGGACCTTAATCTTTATTACTGGAGGCCTTATAGAGAGAAACCAGAAGCCAGAGAAAGCCACCAAGACCAAGGACATGGCCATGTAATGGAGGACTGTCATCATCAGAACACTAGCATGGCCTGTCAAGACCTTAAAATTGGCCTTCTCCCCTTCAAAACCATGGAACAGTAAATGCTTGTTGTTTAAGACAACCTCTGTATGGTACTTGTAATAGCAGCTTTGGCAAAATAAGACACCATCATTCAACTTCTAGCTGCCTGCTGTTTTATCCAAAGTGTCACAGTTAACAAGGTTGTTCTAATTGTAAGATATGTGTAATGGTTTCAGAGTTTTATTTAATTATGAATTCCAAAAATATAAATTGGATTATTCTTGTAAACTAATCTGTTCATATGGGCGTAATTAAGTTATGATAAGGGCATTAACTGGGCCACGTCAGGAGGGTGTTGGGCCCTGCCCCACGGTGGGAGTGGTCTCAAGTATAAAGACTAGGCAGCAGATCTGAGTTGCAGAGATTTAGAGAAGCGATTGGAGAGGCAGTTCTGATTAGGAGTGAGCCATTTGCCCGATAGTCTACAGCTGCCTTGTGGAGAGATGCAACGCACAGAGAACCTCATGGTCTACAGCTGAACTTGTGGAAGAAGCAGAAGCTAAGCCCGGAGAGAAATGCAGCCCCAGGAACAGAGGAACCCGGAAGCCTGAACCCTGGAGACGTCGGCAGCCGTCTTGCTCCAACACGTGGACTTTGGTAGGAGAAGAAACTTATGCTTTGTGGCCTGGTAACTGTAAGTGTCTACCCCAAATAAATACCCTTTATAAAGACCGACCAATCTTTGGTGTATTTCAAAAGGCACACCTGTGGCTGACCAAAACAATATGGCACAGAATACTCAGGCACTTGATTTACAATCTGGGAAATCAGATAAAATAATTAGAGTGATAAAATATATCACAACTGCAGCATCTTTTGCTCTTATATACTTTCCTAGGGCTCTCAAAACACCATATATTTGTCAGGTTTAGGTATTGTGGTCATTTTCCATAGGAGACAGGTGAGGGGCAAGGAGGTTCAGACATTGTCTGAGATTATACACTTAGAAAATAACACAGCGGGGGCTACAACTCAAGACTTCTTAATCTTAAACCAGCTAGTTCTTCTAGGAAGTGTAGTTGATACAGATGGAGGTTAGGATGGATGAGGATGTTGACAAACTGATGTCAAGATTTCAGTGGTTATACAAGTTATCACAGCCACTTTTCAGCTGCCTAATATGGGCAGGGATATCCCTAGTCCTTTAAAGGAAAATTTTATTTTTGGCATTTCAGGACATTAATCCTATTTAGTGAATTTTACAGAAACAATAATAGGCAGATAAAGTAAGTTTCCTCTATTAAAATTTATCCAAATTATCTATCTTAGTGCAGTCAATTTTATATCACATAGAATTAATTGACAGGGAGATATGAAAGATGGACCTAAATCCAAATGGGTTCTGAATGACGTCTGAGAGTTCTATATCTGAACAGTGAGTTATTGAGATGCCATACATGATGGACAGTATATCTATCCTGACCCCTGAGCTGATTTCGCTGTGGATAATGTCATTCCAAAACTCTGCCCTTGAGTGTGTCACATGGAGGAATTATGTGATCTCCACCAAGGAAACGTCTACTCCTGATGCACTTAATGGAAACTAACCTGAGGTTTATTTATTGAAAAATGAACTTCTGTTGGAGTAGAAGACCTGAATTATAGTTCCATTAGTCCCCAGCTATAACATTAGTAAAAGTACAATGGTGTGAAAATCAGAATAAAAACCAACTCATCTTTCTGTGGCTGACTCTAATGACATTTCCTATTAAATAAGAGTATGGGGTAGTATTCAGATTTGGGAGTGATCGGGTTGGATGCTACCCCCAAAAGAAGATTTTTCTCCTACATGTTAATATATTATTGCCTACTATTAACAAACTTTGTTTACTTTAGCACTAATAATTTTAGACAAGATACACACACATATATATTTTAATAAACAATATTTTGTTTATTCTCTATTATCTATCTATTTATCTATCTATCTATCTATATCTTCTATCATTTAGCTATCATCCATCTTATTAATTGTCAGTCTCTTCCTGCTTGAATATAAGCTTTGGAAAAGGAGGACTTTTTATTCTATCCTATTCTCTGAATATCCCTGCCCCTTGAAGAGTGCTTGGTGACTAATAGGCACACTATACTTAGTTCATTCAATGAATGAATGAATGGGCTTTAGGCATTATCTGGTTCACATTCTCCTTTTAAAAATGAGGAAAATAATTCTCTAGATGAGTGAAAAAGGGAGGGCGGTTAAAGCATTTGAACTACTAGTTTTCTGCTTAGTCAAAATGGTCTTGGGTATTGTAGTGGGAATAGTACTTGTGTTAATCTCAGGGAGATCAGTTGCTTCTTAGCAGCTGCTAGGTCTTCAGACAGATACTTCATCTTTCCAAGACTAAATTTCCTCTTTGGTAGAATGAGAACAATACATATTTCCATAGGATGTTGTGATAACTAAAAAAGAAGATGCATATAGAAATATCTAATGTTTTCTACTTTGTAATATGTTCTAAATAAATTATCATATCATCAGTAAGTATTGCTGATCCTTGCTGCCATTTACAACTGGCAATTAGAATTAAACAAATAAGCCCCAAATGGTAATAAACACAACTATAAAGCCAGGTGCTGTGGAAGGAACAGAAATGAACAAACAATGACTGCTTCCATTCATTTTGTTTTTAGGCTATTCATTAGATAACGGAGGAAGCAGAGAAAAATTGCGATTTTGTGCTGATGAGGTTAAGAATCTATAGCCTGATAAAACAGATCAATTCAAATCTTATAGTAATATAATTAAGGTAAAAGCTTCCTGCTTGAAAACATGCATTCATTTCAATCTGTCAATGAGAGCAAAATGAATTTGTTTATGGATACTGCTAGAAACTGTGGTTTGGAAGTTGCAAAGAAATCACTATGCAACAGTCTGCATAGGAATTGGGTGAATTTTAATGAAATGTAACCAATTAAAGTGAAAAAAGTTTTAGTCTATTTTGTAGCCACAGAACTGTCAAAGTTATTGTAGTTCATGTATGAGTCTTTTAGTTTCTTGATCGTGTGCAGCATTGAATTCATGTTCAAGTCTACACTATAAGATGCATTATAATGCATTTAAAAGACATCGTTGTTGTCCAAGCATTGCAACGTGTTGCTTATTTATCCCTTTGTTTCCTTAGTTCTATATATATGGAGGGTTAGCTTGTTTTATAAAATATGAATTAAACAGTTAGAATAGTAAAAGTGCTTAAATTAGTGTCAAGATCACTGTGGTTAAAAAAAAAGGTCACTATGTGGATGCAATTTTCCTTGATAGGACCTATCAAAGTGGGATTTTAGAAATTTTCTCAATTATTCCATTCCTATTGCATCTTCTATAATACATGACCCATGAAAGTAAATCTTGTTCCTGAATATTCATTTTCCTACATCCAGCACCTGTCCATAAACAGATATTCAATAAATGTTTGTTGAATAAATGTATAAGTCTTCTTCAGTGTGGGGTCTTGGTTTCCTAGTATCTGGCATTATCGACATTATTGGCTTTCCCTCTCTCTCTCTCTCTCGCTCTCGCTCTCTCGTTCTCTCTCTCTCTCATTTATCTGTCAACTATCCTATCTCTCTCTTTTTCTCTCTCTATGCCTAATCTCTATCTATGTATCTCTATCAAATCTATCTACGTATACATATGTATGTTTGTTTGTATATATGTATCCGTCCATCTGTCATGTACCTACCTACTGATTTAGATCCATACCCCATTCTTTTTTGGTGTGGTAGTTGAATAAGACTAACAATCCATTTACCAGTTTTGCTGGACCTGCTCTGTGTCTGCCTATAGAGGGTGGATTCCCTACATATCAGATACTCAAAGACTCAATATAATTATGCTATTTGGCTTTTCTTTGGAATCTGATTCACAAAAGCACCTAAGATTGGAAAAGTTCATATGATGTTATATGTCTTCTTCTCAAACTTTAATGGGTGTTAAATATACTGATTCAGTTGGAAAATGTTTTGTTAATTGTGACTACCTTAGGCTCCAGAAACTTGGCTGCATCAATAGCTTGAACATAAGGTATTAATTCCAAGAGACTCTTCTCTTCCATTCAGGTGCCAGTATGGCTTTACAAAATGATTCTACATGAACCAGAAAGATACATTATGCCTGCCTGTTAGAGAGTAACAGCAGGCGCATGTTGAGCAAGACTGCAGTACTGCTAAATGAACACATCAAGAGAAAAATTAAGCTTCCCTATGGGAGGACATTCTTCCATATATTTCGGCAAGAAATGTGGGATTCACCCTTTTCTTTTCTTTCTCTCACCCTCATCTACTCTATGCAGAAATCATTGTTATTCTACTCCCTTATGGTTTACCTGTCTAAATACTGATTCTTTCAGTCCACTGCCAGAATCCTAATTTAGAATCTGCCACCTAGATGATCATAGAACTTACTGTATCTCCACACTTCCAATTCTTCCCTTTCCCTCATTTAATTCATCTGCTGCATGCTTTCTAAAGTGATTCTGTTACTCTCTTACTTAAAATCCACTTTGACTGAGGAGGAAGCCCCAATTTCTTCATGGGGCAAAATAAGCCCATCCTGGTGCAGCTCTCATATCCTGTCAGGCTTACCTCTTATTGTGTTGTCCACATCTCATACTCAGTACTTCAAACCCAACTTACTACTCGAAGTTCCTCATATATGAGTTTCAGAACTTTATGATTTTTTTATGCGATTAGACTACCATTTGCCTATAATTTATTTTCCTCTTTACCTGCATTGAAAATATCTGTTTATATCTAAAAGCCTCAGTTCAATTGTAACCTCCTTTAGGAAGCAGCTTTTCTTAATAGCTCTGTACCCAAACTGGTAAAACTGTCCACTTAATTGTTTGTGTGCATCCTTCCATAACAACTGGAATATAACATAATCATAGTACATTTAATTCTCTGCTGTTCTTATTTATTTATTCATGTGATGCAATCAGAATTATTAATATGAGGGTGTTCTCAGACTTTGCCTTGATGCCAGAATTCCAAAGAGAATTTTGAATCTGTCATGCCAATTTTTCCTTTGCTCTTACGTCTTTGAAAATTCTTGAGGCTAAGTAGGAGAGAAGCTCTGTAGATCTATGTAACAGTGTGTGAGGGGAGAGAAAGATGAAAGACAGCCACCACCAAGCAGTGGGCCAGGGGCAAGGTAATAAGTACTCTGCTTTTTAAATTTTCTCTTGCTCTACAGTTCTTTCTTGGTGACTCCCATTAGTTAAAATCAACCAAAAATGAGAGAGCAAGGGAGTCTAGGTGAGCCAATCCACAGAAGACAGCTTCTCAGGGCATAGAGTAGGGGATAAGGGTTCAAAGTGGTATAAATTGCAAATGTCCAGCGCAGGAAAACATCTTTTATGACAACTTTCTGGGAATAGCCTATAGGAGCATTTCCCTGTGTCTCATTGATCTCGTTTGGATCATTAACTTTTCCTAAATCCACCTCTAAGGCCAGCCTCTTAGCTGGGGTGGGATAAACTTCCCTGGAAGTGCATTGGTTATATTGCAGAAAAGTGAATGTTTAAATATTAACTCAAGGTACTTTTAGAAAGAATTGGAGAATGGATGCTAGGCAGTATCCACCATAGAACTCAATGCCTGAGAGCAAATGTTTTAATGAAAAGAAACATTGATTTTAATCTACTTTATACTTAAGACAATGCTACACAAAACTATTGGATATAAAAAACATGTTCCTGAGGGATGGAAAAAAGAACTAATATTTAGTCAATATCTTCTATGAATCTTTATCACTATGTGCATAACATAATTTAATATTCATACAAACTAGCAGATTTAAATAACTTATCCAAGATAATTTACCTGGTAAGTGGCAAATCTTTCAGTTTGTTTTTTATGTAAAATCTCTAGACCTTGTTAATATTTTTCCTAACTTCCAGTTAAGAAGTTCTTAACAATCTTTCAGTAATTCTTCACTATTTGAGAAAGGAGAAGCTCCAATTCATTATTGTACAAAAGTTTAAAAATAAGTTCATGGTGATTATGCAAATGTAATTGAGATTCAATTGAGACTTCATTTAACTTTCAGTAGTTATAGAGAAGTCCACTGTTATTTATTCAACTTCATTAAAATATTTCTTCGTGGTGTTGGGGTGATAATTATTCCTTCATACTCTTGTTTATAGAATAGCATTTTCCACTTGTAGCATATGGAATGCTTAACCTTTAATATTCTCAAAGGTGTGGTCACAGAATTTTAGGAAATTATATTAAAAATTTCGGGCAGTTTACCCTACTTGAGAAATTCTCAGAGCTTTTAAATACTAATGTTCATTGTGAATCTCTAAGAAGGAGATAGGTTCTGAACACAGAATCTTTCTATAGAAAGTGGTCTTTGATATAGAAAGATCACTAATATTTACCGGTAGTAGTGGTCTCAAGAAAGTTTGTGGAACAGGAGTTTACAAGTGTCAGGAGAACTGTCTTCTCCCTTTCTCATTTAACCACCACAAGAATCCAATAAGGAAATTGCATCTTATACATGTTCATTACATGCTCACAGTTTTAACCTGAGTTAAAGCTTTCCATAACCTAAATATCCCA
>PVKH010034791.1:0-11793 GCA_004027955.1 Chaetophractus vellerosus | reverse complement strand
TTTTTTTTTAATGAGACTAATTTCATTCATTATATTCCATGATTTCCCCTCTAGCCTCCGCCACCTCACTACCTTCACCTGACATTCCCATATGCAAATAGAAACTTGCCACAGTCTAATCGTATAACTCTCAAGAAGTAGATGACCATATCCTTCAAGGGATAGATCAATCCAGCAGTCATGAATATCTGGAAATTCCCCAACTGCAGTTACTAACCCCCCAAAAGTTTCTCTGTTCAAATTGCTGTGAGAAGCTTCTCAGCTTCTCAAGTTGTCCCCTACCTAGTTCCCTACAGCTAAGATGCAAACTGTCCCATCTGAGAATTGAAAAGTGGTGACACAAGGATTCCATTTTCCTCCCAGACCTAGGAAATACAGTTTCCAGAAGTTTTTTTTTTTTTTTTTTTTTTTATTAAAGTCTAATGACGTAAGCTGTAAGATTTTCCAGCTCTAGGGTGTGGTTTCCCTCATATAAAACCTTTACAAACTCAAGTCCTTCCCAAGACAAGATTTGGAAACATGATTTAAACCAGTTTGGAAGCCAAACCTCTGGTGCCAGTGAGTTGGGCTTAA
The DNA here is from genome assembly GCA_004027955.1 of Chaetophractus vellerosus. Lineage (NCBI taxonomy): Eukaryota > Metazoa > Chordata > Mammalia > Cingulata > Chlamyphoridae > Chaetophractus > Chaetophractus vellerosus. Next base: position 11,220 of record PVKH010034791.1, on the reverse strand, counting down.
GGTTTCACAGACCATAATTTTACCCTTTTGGGTAACAGAATAAACACTATACACAGTTACAATCTACTGTTTTTAGTGGACGCTTCAGAACCATACGCAAGTGCCCATCACTGTACCTGGCGCGTGGTAAGCACAAAAAGTAATCATTGAACAAAGGAAATGAATAACTAAATGAATACCTGAAGCTGTTTTTTTCTTTTGTGCTTCATTGTATCAATATAATTATCACATGGAAAAAAATGTTCCACAGAGTTTCAGAGCAATGATGTTGGAAGAGTTCTCCTAGTCCAAATCTTTGCTTATAACAATTAGTTTCCTTTTACCTCCCCAACTTCTGGGCACCTCTCCCAGCTCCTTCACTGATGCTTTCCTGGCTGTAGCCACTCCCTCATCCACAGCTCGTCTTTTCCATACTGTTCTCTTCATGCCTTGGAAAACATGACTAAGGAAAAAAAAAAGCTAACTAAGAAAAACTAATATAGACACCTCGTGTCCAGATTTTATATTGCTTCTTTCAGAATGTCAGAGATATTTATGTGTTTTCTTTTTTCAACAAGACATTTTAGGACATGGATCTAGTCAAAACAAAGTTATGTATTAGATTATAAAGAATTTATTTATAAGATATCTTTCACTATGATAGCTTGTTCTTCAAAATAAAATATATTGATATAATAGAATGAATTTCTAATAGTGGTTGACTAATGCCACAAAAGGGTGATGGGTGATGGTTTTGGATGACAGACTCTTTCCGGTGCCCTGGAGCGTAAGGCTAATCCTGAGTATATGCAGAATTCCACAGGCAGAATCTTTGATCCATGCTAATGAACTGACTCTGACTCTGAATTCCCATCATGGTCCTCCAAGATCATCAACTCTATTTCCAAGCAGAAGAGGGTTCCCACCACCCCCACCACACTTCCTCTCCCTCTGTGTTCCCAAGGTACCCTGTGCATTCCTCAGCACACAACATTGCAAATATCTAGGTGCATATATGATTTTCCCCCGGGGATTGAGAATTCCTTGAAGGCGGGGACTCATTCCATATCCCCAGCAATGTTTGACATAAACAAAGTGTTCACTGTATATTTGCAGAGTGAATAAATTTCTCTCCTTCCCTGGATGCTTACCTGGGAAATTTACAGACAAACAGGCTGAACACAAAGAATTTGCCTGCCAGTTAACATAGGCTACGTAAGGGTGGATTTTTGGCTGTTTTGCTCTCTGCTGTATCCTAGAACAGTGCAGAGGACATGTAGTTAATAAATTATACGTTGAATGAGGGAATGAATCTGGTTCATTTGAAAGGGTGCCTTCCATCCTTCCAGCTTCCAGCCCTTCCATTTAATCTCATTTTCCAGAAATCGCGTACCCTGACCTCCCATTCATTCTCTCAGTGTTCCCTCTTTTTGCACTGAGTCCCTGTGAAGGTGACTACTTGTCTAAAACTACACAGCTCCTGGAACTCACTCATCTGTTTGTTTCTGTTCCTGGCCGTTCCAGGTTTGTCTTCCTCCTCCTCTCCTCTTCTCCTCCTTCTGCTTTTCTTCCTTCTTTTAATTATTTGACATATATGCAAAAAGGTATAACATATTTTAATGACCATGTCTTTACCCACCATTCAGCTTAAAATTTTATATATTGTAAATATAATTTAAGTCCCTGTATATTTCTCCTCACCCTTGCTTAACTCTCCCTAAAAGTAACCACTATCCTCACTACTTTTTATTATATATACAATATATCATATTGTTTTACAGTTCTTAACTTTATATTAACAATGTAATGTTCTAGCATATTACTGCTACTGGCTTGTTCTCTTTCATTGTTCATTTTTATGCTTTTGAGATGTATCCATGTTAAAACACGAAGCTCTAGTTCCTTCCTTGTCACTGCTGTATTCTCTTGCATAGATATATCCAAGCTGGTTAATCTATTTTGTTATAAATTGATGTGTAAGTGGCTTCCAATTTTTGCAATTAGGAATAATACTCTTGCTATGGACATTCTTGTTATCCTTCAGGTGGGAGTGAAGGGGGTTCCAATTGGCCTGTGGGGATAAAGTCCAGTTCTACTTTTTCATGAGGACTCTGACAGAGACAGAGCCTTCCAGCCACCTCAGGCCCAGGATCAGCTAGGCTTGGGAGAAGTAGTTGTGTTGAGCTGGCAATGAAGGCAAGGAGGAATGCATACAGGTTGCCGACTTTCCAGAACCTCCGGCCCTCATCCAAGATTATGATTTTGTAACAGCATCGTTATGAGATGTTTCTCTAGCAGGCTGGAGAATATAAAACTGGAGAAAGCAAGTATTTGGATTGATCCGGGACTGGGATTGGGGAAAATATCTTTATTTTGAAATTGTGCCTTATGTACTCTGAAATCATCCAGTAGTAACAACATTTACTTTGAACTCTTGAGTCTTGCTTTATTGCCTCAATAATTGGTACTTAATTCTGTTTGCCTTTTTTCCCTCTTCCTTTTCCCCCAAATCATTGCTTTTGACAGATTTATTGTCCTATCCACATTGTCCATTCTGTAGATGACATTGAAAGTCTATATTTAAATGTGGAAAAAGAACTTTAACATTAATGATGGCCAAAAGATATAATAATATAAATGAGAATCCTCATAATGCTCCAGAACCTAGTGTATTTTAGGGTTCTTCTTAAAGAGCAATAGAAAAGGATATATTGATTGTAAATTACTTTCCTACCAAAACTGTTAACCTTGCCTCAGAGGTAGCATTTTTTTTCACCTTTTGTACATAGACGTCTTGGTATCATGTAATGTCAAGAAAGAACCATAACAGGCACCTCACTGTATGAAATCTTCATGTCTTGAGGCTCAAATCGAAGAATATTTTCTCCCTTTTGTTTCTAACATTTACTATTCGTATAACCTACAGGAAGTCACAAAATTCCATATAGTAATTTGAGCTCCACCTAGCGGGCATCCTGGCTACATTCCTGATTTGAGGGAAGCTGTAATAAGAGTTGCTTGCGACCAAGGAGGACATGTGACAGGGCAGACACCCCTCCCCTCCGCACTGCTGGAGATTGAAGTGGCAACTTGCAAAATTCAGAGAACCTCTTGCACACCCTCAACACTTCAATAATTTTCATAAGTCTTTTTAAAATCTATATCACTAATATTGCAAAGCCGGAAACAAGAGCCATTGTTCTTTTAAAGCCCACACAAAGCTGAGCAGACCAAAAGGATTCTGGTTCTGTTCCTATATGCTCAGCTTCTGCATCTCAGTGCTCTCTCTTTTACAACAGCCCTATAGCAATGACTTCATATTGTGTCTCTCAGATCTTTCCTGCAACACAGTTCACAGTGCAATCTGTCCTGCATTTTCTACAACTGGACTTCATTTTTGTTTCCATTTCTAGCCTTTACTAATTCCCACTTTGATTGTTTTTAATCACCCCTGTTCCCTAAGCACCTATTGACTCAAACAGCATAGTCCAGTCTGTTTTAGTTTCCCAGCTGCTAAAACAAATACCATACCATGCATTGGTTTAAACAACAGGAATTTATTCGCTCATTGTTTTGAGATTAGGAGAAGTCCAAAATCAGAGCATCAGCAAGGCAGTGCTTTCCCAGGGGACAGTGGCATTCTGAGGGGCTACGGACAATCCTTGGTCCTTGACTCTCTGTCACATGGCAATGCACATGACAACAAGTTCTCCTTTCTCTCATGGGTTCCATTGACTTCAAGCTTCTGGCTATTCCCCATGACTTCTCTCCCTGTATCCCATTTTCTTTGTTTAAAAGGAATTCAGCCATATTGGATTAAGGCCCAAACTCATTCAAGTTGGGTACACCTTAACTAATAACATCTTCAAAGATCCTATTTACAAATGGGTTGGAATATGAACATGCCTTTTGTGGGGGACATGATTCAATCCCCAAGACAATCTGATTAAAGAGATGCCAATAATGAACATTTTAAACATATTACAAAATTATTTTTATTAGTACCAAATTAAGAGTAATTCACCATCATGTAATGTCCATTAAAATACACAAGAACTTGTCAGTGTCATTTGGATTCCCATATTATAGGAAAGAAGTTTTGAGGGCTTAGCTTAGGACAGTTATTTCAGAGCATTATGGTATCATTAATGGCAGAAAGCTTGGAAGTCACCTCTTCCATGGTGTAGGAATCCCTCCTGAAATTTCCAAGGAGTCAACCAGTCTGTGATGGTTTGGAGCTGTGTGGACCCCAGAAAAGTATGTTCTTAAAAATAATCCAGGGGGGCCAGCTGTAGCCCAGTGGATAGGGTGCCAGTTCACCACACGGGAGGCCCTGGGTTCGGTTCCCAGGGGCCTCTCCGAGCGGACAGACTGCCTTGGGAGGGCAAGCCACTGTGGGCAGGGCAAAAAGTCACCATGGGCAGGTCAAAGCCGCCACGGGCAGGGCAAAGCCGCCACGGGAAGGGCAAGTTGCCCGTGAACAGAGCAGAGCCGCCCACGAGCAGAACAGAGCCGCCCGCAAGCAGGGCAAGCCTCCTGCACGGTAAGCTGACTCAGCTTGTCGCTGCAGTGGGGGGGAGACAAAGCGGACACAGAAGAACGCAAAAATGAACACAGCAAGAACAAGCAGAAAGGGGGGGATATGTAACAACAACAAAAAAATAATCCATTCCTGTGAGAACAGATCCATTGTAAGTAGGATCTTAAGTTAAGATGTTACCCACTTCATTCAGGGTGGGTCTTAATTCTTTTATTGGAGTTCTTTATAAGAGAAATGAAATTGAGACAGAGAGAGAGAAAGCCACGGAAGCAAGAAGCTGGAAGCAAGAAAACCCGGAAGAGAAGGCAGACCTTCAGCACAGGCGCTGCCATGTGCCTTGCCATGTAGCAGAGGAGTCAAAGATCACTGGCAGCTGTTCTTCAGGAGGCAGTGCTGTCTTGATGCCTTGATGTGAACAGCCTCAGAACTGTAAGCTTGTAAGCTAATAAATTCCCATTATGAAGCCAATCCATTTCTGCTGTATTGCTTTCAGCAGCCTGGCAAACTAGAACACAGTCTCTGCTTGCACAATTTCTGGGATAAAGAACAAGTCTGAAATGAAGGAAAGAGAATGGGATCCAACATCAGACAAAATTTATTCCTAATCTTTGTACTTGCAGTTACTGCAGTTTTCTCATCAGTTAAATAGTATGAGTTGAAGATTGAGAGGAAAAGTAAAGAGCCCAACCCACACAATGGTGCTTTTTGGTTTTGGTTGTCATATAATAAACTTGATTTTTTAAAGGGGTTTTAGACTATAGAAAAGTTACATCAAAAGTATGAGTGATTCCCAAATACCTCACCCCTTCCCCCTCTCACATCTTCCTCTATTGATAACATTTTTCATTAGTGTGATACATTTGTTACAATTGATGACTAAATATTGAAACATTGCTACTAACCAAGGTCTATAGTTTACATTGTGGTTTACACTTAATTCTAATGCCCTAAATCGTACGATTGTTATTAGAATTAGATGAGAAAATGTACGACTTTCACAAGGCAGTCCTTTATACTTCAGGACAATTCTGATAGACTTTTTCTTTTCCAGACTGTAAGCCTCTAACCTCTTACTTTCACATCCTCTGACCCCACTAATTAAATGAAGTTTCCCATTCTCTAGGTTAGATCTGTCATTCTCTCAACCATTCTTTGTAGCAATGCTTCCCAAACTTTTTCATGTGGTAACACTCATAGAAGGCTGTGTTGGTTAAGTTTATTTGTCATCTTGACTGGGTTACCGTGCCCAGTTGTGGTTAAGCAAGCACTGGCCTGATTGTTATTGTGAGGACATTTTGTGGACTTGAATCATCAGTAAGTTGATTACATCTATGGCTAATCACATCTACAATTAACTAAAGAGATTGCTTTCAACAACGAGAGAAGTGTCATCCAATCTGTTTAAGGCCTTAAAGGGAGAACTCATGATTTCAGCAGTCAGAAAGAAGAATTTCCATCTGCTTTTCAGCTAGCCAGATTCTCCTGGGGAATTCATTGAAAACCTTCATCAGAATTCCTAGCTTGTGGTCTGCCCTACAGAATTTGGACTTTCCAATCCCCACAGCCATGTAAGATAATCCTCATACAAATCTCATTATATATATATATATATAGAGAGAGAGAGAGAGAAAGAGACAGAATAGGTTCTATTTCCCTGGAGAAGCCCAACTGATACAAAGGTACTGAGCTAGATGGATGAGGCTGCTCAAAGCCAACAGGTTTTCTGGGACTGAGCTCACTCACCCATTGCAGTAACCTGCTTATCAGTATACCCCTTAATGGCATTCCTCTCTTCCCTGCCTTGGTTGCCTACGCCTGGATCATGCTTGCTGAAATCACCTCCCCCCAAGTCTGTTTGCACTCACATTCTATCACATCATAGTAAATAATGAGTACAAAAATTTTGCAAAATGGTAATAAAAATAATACCTGAATGTGGTAGTTTGAAGCTGTATGTGCCCCAGAAAAACATGTTATTAAACCTAATTTATTCCATGTGGGTTGCCCATGGTAAGTAGAACCTTTTGATGAGGTGGCTTCAATTAAGAAGGTGTGGCCACCTCAATCAGTATGGATCTTAATCCTATTACTGGATTCCTTCATAAGCAGAGTGAAGTTCAGACAGAGAAACCACAGGAGGCAAAAAGCTACATCAACAGATGTAGGTGAGAGGGAGAAACCAGAAGACAGCACCATGTGCCTTGCCATGTGACAGAGGAACCAAGGATTGCTGGCAGCCAAGCCCAGAACGCCACAGTCTTCAGGGAGTAAGCCTTGCCTTAATTGTGCCTTGATTTGGACTTTCTTTTAGCCTCAAAACTGTATGCAAAGAAAGTTCCATTGTTTAAGCCAAACCATTGCATTGGTATTTGCTTGAGAAGTCCAGGAAACTAAAACACTAAGCAAAGAGAATCTTTATGCATCAGCTCTGCTCCAAAGCACATTTAAACTAATTAAAAAAGTAAAACCACATCTTGATTAATTAATGAGAGTAACTGCTTAAATTCTGTAGTTCACTTCGTCTGTGGAGGCACTGGATTCATTTAAGAGCAATTTCAGACTTGTATCTAGACATTTGTTTTTAATTTAGCATTGCCGAATTCCAAGTTGGAACCAACTAATGAGAAACCTTTGAAGTGTAATTGGAGTGAAGCTGTGACAATATTAATTATTTTCCCCCACAAAATATTATTCAAGTATAGCATTTATGTGTGTATTAATATATATACACACACCTAAAGTGAATTGGAAGGTTTAGATAGATAGCCAGATAATTTGACTACAACAAATTAACCTTCTCCCTGGTGATTCATGAAGAAGTTATTTGCGGTGAATTATCCACATGGTTGAATCAAATCTACATTACATATTATATGTTTAACTCACCACAGAGTTGTTCTTGAACAAATGGTCAGTATTGTCAGTTCTATAAGCAACAGTGGCTACAAAAATTGTCAAGCTAAAAGAGGCAGGATAGCTCAGTGGGAGAATTCCTGCTTAGCATATATGAGGCCCCTGGTTTGATTCCTGGTTATTCCTCAAAAATTGTCAAGCTGATTATTTGATTAGGTAAATTTGAAGATTCTGATATTCTTTGAGCTGACATCACTGACACCTCAGTTCTTCATTCTTGACTCTGAAGGCCTTCAGTGTTTATTCGCTAGGTTCAGAGATCGAATTTGCACCAAAGATCTAAATATGGAGAAACAATCCTGAGCAAATGGCCAAGTTTTCTTGTTGAGATGCTTAATTGCTTATATGCCAGCATTAAACTGCTGCTGTCTTCCGTGAATCCTTGGTCCTTTTGTTTATTTGTATTGATGTATACTGCAGCTACTCGATGCTTAAAGCAAAATGGTAATTCTGCTTCATTCTACTCATGTTGCAGATTTCCCTTTTGTTTCCTTTATTCTGTCCTAAGCCTGGAAACCAGTTAGGTTTCTGACTGCTCTTTTCTTCATTCTTCTTTCCTGATAGCTTTCTCAGGTGTGAGCAAGAACTGCTAGTGATGAGCTGACCCTATTCCGACAGCACATTAAAGAAGAGTTGAATGACGTGCTGGCAGGAGAAGTCAGTTGGGAAAAAAAATTGTACTTGAATTTGGAAAATGAGTCAGTGTCTAGGAACCAAATGCATTTAACAAACAAATTTTGCTCCAACTGAGTAAATTGAAAATGCTTCAAGAGAGCTGCATAATGAGCATATCTAGTGTAGTCAGGTAGGGAATTTTCTTTATAAAGAACTATGTTGAATTACAATGACATCAGTTTCTGTAGCATCTCTAAAATAAATTAATTGATTTTTAAAAATGAAAGTAGATAATTAAATCACTAAAGGCATCAAGAACTTTCCCTTAGAACTGTCAAAATCTGCATGCCTAAATGGGTTCTGGAAAATGAAGTAGCTACCCTAAACCAAATTACATGGGGTAAAAAACTTCTTAGAGTGGCAAAATTTTAAGAACACATGCCCAAAAGGCAACAGATGTTTCAGAGGATCTTCTGATTAAAGAACTAACTTGAAAAATAGAGTCAAGAGTATGTAAAAGAATAAACTTGGACCCCTACCTTACACAATATATAAAAATTAACTCAAAATACATTCAAGACCTAAATGTAAGACCTAGAAATATAAAACTTTTAGAAGAAAACATAGGTGTAAATCTTCATGGCCTTGGATTAAACAACAGTTTCTTAAATATAACTCCAAAAGCACAAACAACAAAAGGGAAAAAAATAAATAAATTGGACTTGATGAAAATTAAAAACTTCTGGGCATCAAAGGATACTGTCAAGAAAGTGAAAAGACAATCCACAAAATGAGAAAAAATATTTGAAAATCATTTATCTGATAAGAGTTTATATCCATAAAATATAAATAACTTTTACAACTCAACAATACAGATGGAAAGCACAATTTTAAAATGGGCAAAGGGCTTAAGTAGACATTTCTCCAAAGAAGATATACAATGACCAATAAGCATATGAAAAGATGCTTGACGTCATTAGTCACTAGGGAAATGTAAATCAAATCCACAATAAGCTAACACTTCACACCCATGAAGAGGAGTCTAATAGGAAAAAAAAAAAGGAATATAATGAGTTTTTGGCCAGGATGTAGAGAAGTTGGAATCCTTATACATCACTGATGGGACTATAATATGGTGCAGCCACTTTGGAAAAGTTTGCAGTTCCTCAAAAAGTTATATATAGAATTACCATATTACCCAGAATTTCCTCTCCCAGGTATATATTAAAAGGAATTGAAAATATATATTCACACAAAATCTTGTACACAAGTGTTCATAACAGAATTATTCATAATAAGCAAAAAGTAGAAACAATTTAAATGCTCATCAACTGATGAATGGATAAACAAAATATAATATATCCATACAATGAATATTATTCAGCCATAAAAAGGGATACAGTACTGATACATGGTACAAATGGTTGAACCTTGAAAACACTTTGATAAGTGAAAGAAGTCAGACACAAAAGACCTCATATTGTATTATTTCATTTATATGAAATTTCCAGAAGAGGCAAATCCATAGAGACAGAAAGTAGATTGATTGGTGGTTGCCAGGGAATGGAGGGAGGGAGAAATGGTAGGTATGGGGTTTCTTTGGGGAATTATAGAAATATTCGGGAATTAGATAGTGGTGATGGTTGCACAACAATGTGAATATACCACAAACCACAGAATTGTACACTTTAGAATTATAAAAATGGTGAATTTTATGCTTTGTGATTTTTAATATGAAAAATAATTTTTAAAAGGGAGATTCAAAATTCAAGATTTCTCCTCTTTCTCAAACTAATCATTGAAGTCAATTTATCCTTTCTTCCCTCACAAATGAAAAGTGAGAGGAGAAACAAAGGGGTTAGCACATGGAAGCTGATAACCTTGAGAATGTTACATAAGAGCCTGAACCTTTGCCCAGATGGTTTAGGAAAGAGACCAGCTTGGGTCTTCACCAGAGACGGAGTCATTTCCCCATGGTCACCCAGGTCAAAGGCAGAGCCAGGACTAGTAAGATCCTAGTTGTTATTAACGACATTCGTGAGCATTTTATTGCATTGTAGAGTTTACAATTTGCTTTCACATACATTTATTATGTGATCCTCATAACAACCCTATCATGTAGGTGGGGTATGTATATGATTACGATTCCCATGTTACAGAAGAAACCAGAGTCCAGCTTTCTCTCCTCCACCCATTCCGTTATTTGGTCTCAGTCCTTAAACAGTACATCCTTAGAAGATTCCAAGTGCTTTAACCAGTCAAGATTACCCCATCACTACACTGGTGTCAGAGAAACACCATCTATTAATGACAAAATGATAAGGCTTGCTCTGCCATTATTTTCTGTGAAATAATGGGTTGAGTATTTAAGATGATGACAGGCACTCCAGAACCAATGAAAAAAGAAAAAACTGTGATTAATAGAGGACCAAAATAAATGCACATCACTCCCTTCATGACAACCAGTTACTAAGCCAGAAAACTAGCACAAAAATCAGACTCACAGCTTGGGCATCATCATAAATCTTCACTAAAGAGGGCTCCAGGCACCACAACAACTCAACATTGCAGGCAACACTAAAATACTTCCATAGCAACTGTCACTAAGGACATAATCAGGATGCTGAAACCTGCAAAAGAAGAAAAAAGAGCCATTAACTGGGCACAAACATGATTGTTTCTCCAGTAAAATGAAACCCACTGTTCACTCTCAGAAAACATAAATATTGAACCACCTGAGCCAGCCTGTTACCAGCTATTTTAGGTAGCCAAATCTGTCCTCCTAATCTGTATTAGTCCAAGAAAAGAAATCAACCTAAGAGCTGAAAACACAAATGTATGAACTCACAAATGCATGTCCCAGGCAGGTGGTTGAGTATTCTAGTCGAATGGATTGATCAAGAGTCAAGAAAGGAGAGTATGAGACCCAGCCCAGTCATTTCTCAAACCTATTATAGGCCAGGTAAGTATTGTTAAAGACACACAAAGGAATCGGAAATAAATTCTGCCCTTGGAATGTTCAGTGTTGTGGAGGAGAATAAAACATAGGAAATAAGCTAGCATGTGATAGATGCCAAAAGAGAAATAGGTCGTTGTTATTAGATTTTAGAACGTTTTTGGAGGAAGCTATTACTTCCTGCTAAAATGACGAGGGAAGGCTTCTTGTAAGAAGT
>PVKH010034790.1:0-11816 GCA_004027955.1 Chaetophractus vellerosus | reverse complement strand
GCTTAATGGTGTCCACTTTTTGCAAAAGAGTCACCAATTACTCATCCAGGAGCTTCTCAAGGATTCCCTTTAAATCATTAAAATTCTGTTTGAGGACACTGCTTGTCTGTGATGCACTGTCTTTGATTGCCCTTGAGTCTCCTGAAACCCATGCAGCCTCTGGCCCAGTTCCAGCTGGTAGCTCTGCCCATATCTTGATTTGGGACTTCTAGCATCAAAGCTATAAGCCAATAATTTCCTGTTGTTAAGCCAAAACCAGTTGGTGGTACTTGTGATAGCAGCTCTGGCAAATTAAGACATAATTTAAATTCCTATTATTATTATTTTATAAATATTTTTAACTTTATTTTTAAAGAAGTGTTAGATTCCAAAAAAGTTACATAAAAAAATAGCAGATTCCCAGATACCTTAGCCCCTCCCCCCTCACATTTTCTCCAATTAATAGCATCTTTCATTAGTGTAGTACATGTGTTACAATTGATGAACAAATGTTGAAGCATTGCTACTAATTATGGTCTATAATTTATATTATTGCTTGCACTTTGCACCATACAATTATACATTTTAACAAAATGTATAATGGTCTGTATCCTTCTTTGCAATGTCATGCAGAACAATTCCAAAGTCCCCAAAATGCCCCATTGTACCTATTCTTCCCTCTCCCTCCTCTCAGAATCTCTCATGACCACTATCTTTATATCAATGTTACAAGTTCTTCCATTACTAGTATAATAATAGGTTTACTTTGGTCCATAGTTGCATTCCCTCCTTATGTTTGTTCATTCCTCAATCTTGATGACTTTGGGATGGTGATGCCCACTCTGCTTCCAATTGAGAGGGGGGTTAGATTCCTTGTGGCAGATGGATAGACCAGTCTTGCTTGCAGTTGTAGATTCTTTCTGTTTTTTTGGGATGGGGCTGTCCATCATCATCATTTTGTTAGTTGTCCTGGGCATGTCTAGTGAACTGGAGAGTAGGTGTTGGATACAACTCTGCTGAGATTCAGGGCTCATCCAGCACATGAACAGATGGAAGATTTAAGACTCTCAGACATATTTTTAATGGATATAGTGCTAGTTGTAGGTTCAAATAAAAATGGCATAAGAGCCATGCATAGCAAAATTATAAATGAGTCTAACTCTGTTACATTGGTGAGATTAGTTAACAAATATTTCTAGGTAAGGCCCACTTACAGGAACCCAATCCCTGCCTATAGTGTCCACATGTCTCTATTGCCCTCAGGAACACCCCTGCTTCAGTCACTGTTTACTCTGAAAGTCAGTGAGATCCTCCTGAGATAAGCATAAGTGTAACCTCTGGAATAACCTCCTGAATCACTTTGAAATCTCTTAGCCATAAAAACTTTTTTGTATTTAATATTTCCCACTGCTCTTCAATGTTTTCTTCCAAATGCATCACTAATAGGTCCTTGGTAATAATCTCTCAGTGCCAGGGAGGCCCAGCCCTTGGGGTCATGTCCCATGCCATGGGAAGGCAGTGAACTTATATGCTGAGTTTGTCTTAGAGAGATGCCACATTTGTGTAACAAGGAGGTTTTCAGGAGGTAACTCTTAGGCATTGTATATCACTAGGCTAAGATTCAATTTTCCAAGAATAAGGCTCATAAGTACAAGCATTAATATCTACTATGGTCATTTGTCATTTGGATTTGTTTTCTCTTTGAACTGCCTATTCAGGTTTTTCATCCATTTTTGTATTGAGTTGTTTGTCTTTTATTACTGATTAGCAAGATAGATTTATACTTTCTGAATATAAGTACTTTGTTGAATACATGTATTATGAGTATTTCCCCCTAGATTGTGGCTTATAGATTCACTCCCATGCTGATGTATTTATGTCCTAATTTTTAAGGCAGTACAATTTATCAATTTGTTCCTTTATATAGTAAAGTACTTTTAGTTTCCTATTAAAGAAATATTTCTCTCCAACATCCTGATATCTAGGTATTTTACATGCTAACAAGTCTCAAATTCCATAAAATATTCTGTATTTTATATAATATTTTCTCTTATTTTGTTTCCTAGAATTTATATGTTGCTATTTTGCTTTTTAAATGAATTTTTAAGAAAATTGGATGATATTACAATGTTTGAGTGGATGCATAGTATTATAAAAGCATATTTACCCCTAGCAATATTTATTTAAAAAGCAATCATGGGTCTATTTCTTGACACTCTTGACCCTCTATATGTTTCCTATCCTATTTGCCTATAATTAGAACCACCCATAATTAATAAGCTTTGATATCTAATAGAACAATCCTACAACCTTGTTCTTTTCCTTGCAAGATGATTGAGTTATTCTCAGGCCTTTACCCTTCCAAACAAATTTTAAAATCATATTTTTTTGGATTTGGTGTAGAATTACAGTAGAACTATAGAATCATTTGGAAATAAATGGCAAGGTTTAATCACCTAGGCTTCCAAATTATGAGTATGTTGTACATTTCTGCTTGTATGGAATTACTTTAATTTCTGTAATAAAAGTTTTTTCATAGATATTTTCCAAAACCTTTCCAAGGTACTCTTGCACATCACTTGTTAAAGTGATGCCCAGGCACTTGATATATTTAATTTTAGTTTTTCATAACATTTAAAAAATGTGGGTTGTTTTTTGATCAGAATACAATTTAGTTTATTATTACTTTGCTTCTGACTACTCTACCAAGGTCTCATTTAATTTCATAATTTATTTATACATTATTGAATTTTCAACATGTATATCATATAATATGTCTATATATATCCTTATTTTGTTGTTTCCAATTTTAAAACTTTTTATTGTTTTGTTGCCTGTAGACATTCCAGTATTATATTGAATAAAAATGTTAAAATGGGGCTTATCTTCCTGACCTTACAGAGAAAACATTTATTTTTCATAATTTAAAATGTTGTTTATATTAGATTTCTTATAGGTTCCTTTTTGTTCAGATTAGCAAAGTTCTCTCCTGTTGTTTTGGTTGTTGCTTTTTGGTGAGTTGATGATGAATTTATTCAGGGTATTTTTTTTCTTTATTTTATAAGATGAAAATGTGATATAGCTCCTTTAATATTTTAATATGGAAACTTCCAGTTTTTGAATTTTCTAGCATTGGATGAAAGATATTTTTTGAGAAAAGTAATTTGACTAATTTGGATGTGATATAATATACTATATCTTTTATTTAGTTCAATGTGTCAATATTTTATTTAGTATTTTAAAATCTATGCTCATGGATGAAATTGTTCTATAATTTTATTTTATTTTTGTACCTCCTTGTTAGTTTTCGGTATCAAAATTGTGCTGGTCTCTTAAAATGTGTTAGGAAATCTATCTTATTTAATTCAGTGAAAAAGTCTTCTGAAAATTAGAGCTCTCTGGTCAATAGCAAAATTTTGAATTGCATAGAAAAGTTTTCATTTATGGATTCACTTTCTTCAATAGTGGTAGGAAAAGTATTATTTTAATTTCTTCAGTCATTAATATTGTTTTATATTTTCATTGGAATCAATCCATTATAGTTACATTTTCAAAGTTAATGATACAACATTGTTAGCCATAATCTCTAAATTTGGCAAAGCATCTATAGTGATACTATTATTCATGGGCAAAATGTTAGCTATTTTTGCTTTCTCCCTCTTTTCCTTGATTAGGTTTATAAAATTTTTCAAAAGAAGGGGAAAATGTAGATTTGGCTAATATTGCAGTTGTGTTCTCTGGGTATGGATGCTGAGATAGAGTTTGTGATGAAGAATATATTTTAGGGATATATAGCTGTGGGAGAAAAGAGAAGGGTACAGTTTGGAACAGAGGGATAATTCAAACCATGGTGCACCCACAAATCCCTGGAAAGCCTTGCCACATATATGATTCTTCAGAGTTGTGCCCCTGAGGCAAGGTCTTTATACTTTTACCTTAATCATTCATCTGTGTATGGTGGCTCTCCAAAGCTGAGGTTCCCTGTGAAGGAGTTAACAATTGGGAGAACATATCCTTCCTTGAAATAGAATTTGTATAGTGCAACTGTGTCCACCACAGCTAGGTGCAGAGAATCAATGAATCTCATAACTGCCAGTGAGACTGAATATTGGTAGAATAACCATAGACAGTTATTTGGTAGTATACATGTAAATAAATACAAACCTTATGCCCCATGAATTCTGCTTATGAGAATTAACTTTACAAACATTTTGACAAACAGATATAGAAAATGTGCATTTGAATATTTTGATGTATTATTTTTTACAGTAAAAGACTGGAGACTTCTAAATTCCCCTTAATATTAATTTATGTTTGGCTAATAAATTATAGCACATTGAAACAATCATACCATGCAACCATTAAAAATATTAGGTCATTTTTATATATACTTAAATGGAAGAGTTTCCAAAATATAGTGCTTCAGAAAAGTTGAGTAAGAATAACATAGCAGTAATAATTGGTAAATGAATATCTAAATACACAAAATGTAAATATAAAATTATATACATATGTATGCATATTTGTATATATTCATGTCTGGCAGTCCACATACAAAGAGAAAAAGAGAGAGACACAGATACTTTGGTGACCATAAAAATTTGGAGGCCATGCCAACATTTTTTAATCATTGATTGCAGCATTAAAACATTTATGATTGGGAGTGGATGTAGCTTAAGTGGTTGAGCACCTGCTTCCCACATAAAAGGTCTGGGTTTGATTCCCAGTACCTCCTAAAAACAAAACAAACAAAACAAATAAAAAAACAACTTGGGGGAGCTGGTGTATCTCAGAGGTTGAGCATTGGCTTCCCACATACAAGGTCTTGTGTTCTATCCCTAGACCTGATAATGAAAAAAAAACAAAAGAAAAAAGAGAAAAATTTATGATTAATTAAATATAAAGGTCTTCAATTAGATTATACATTTACCTAATATGATCAAAAGATAAGGTAAAAATAGGCAAATTTTCTACCTGAAAAATCTATTCCCACTTGTTTTTTTATGTTCAAAAATTAATAAAGCATGTACATGCTCATACACACAGATAAACACATATGCTTTCCTTACATAAATGGAATCCAATTACCAATTATTCATGCTATGAAGTTCTCTCCCCATTTGAGACCTGCAGTCCTGGCCAACACCTGGATTGCCAACTGGTGAGATCCTGGAAAACCCTGAGAAGACTACTAAGCTGTGCCCAGACTTCTGTCATACAGAAACTGTTAAATAATGTGTTTCTTTAAACTGCTACATTTGTGGTAATTTCTTATGCAATACAGAAACTTCCAGGTGACCCAGAAGACTGATGGCTTTTAGTGGTTCTCAGTATAGAAAAGCAATCTAAGACAGGGAGACTTTTCACATATTTTAATGGTGGGGAAAGATGCAGTGTGGAGCTCATGGTAATCTCAGTGGGAGAATAACAATGAAGCTCCCTGGGATTCTGGAGCATGGTCACACTGCCTGCAATAGAGAGTCACATGCCTTTTGATAGACCTCCTGGTGTGCTATAGGTAGAGAGTCTGGTAAGGCTTAGATTGTTAGGGGTCCAAGGAAAGCACAAGTGTATCTAACTGTAATATTTGTGTGCCATGGAACAAATGGAGTGGTCAACCCTCAATAGTTTTAGAGTTAAACATGTTTCCAATATGCATTTGTTATCTTCAAGAAGATATGGATGCCAAGATTTTATTATTTAATTATTTAATATAAACCTGGAACACCAATGTGTCCATATATGAAATAAAACACAAATTAATTTCTATTAAGGAAACCAATATTTTCCAAGGACAATGATGATTTTACCTTAAAAGAAAAAAACAAGAATCCGTATTCTGCATATATATAGTCTGTATAGTTAAACACTCCCACACACAACAATATACTTAGAAAAGAAAACAAATAGCAAATGTTAACCTCAACTATCCCTCAATAGTTGCATTTTAGCTAATTTTATTTTCATTTGTGTTTTACTTACTTATAGTTTGTAAGTCAATTTGTATATTTTCTACTGTTAAAGATTTAAAGGCATTGTTACCAATGATTTAGAAAAAAATTACATTCTTCCAAAATGGTGCATAGGAGAACATTTCATCTTATTTCTGGGTCTGTAATATAAAAAGAAGCTGTTCAGTAAAGAGTCTCTATGGTCTAAATCCTTGAGGTCATGGAGGCATACATAAAGCCTAGATTTTCTTCCTAGAAGCCAGCTTCTAACTCTCTGTCTCTCCATTTTCTGACTTTTTCTTGATACAAGGAAAAAATTCATATTTCTGGAACATTAATTTAAATGTAATGTGGACTCCTTGTATATGTATGAGTGTATTTTTTATTTTTAATTTTTAAAAAGATACTTAGATTACATAAAAGTTACACAAAAAATATAGGGATCCCTATATGCTCCACTTCCCACACCTCCCACAACCTCCAACATAAACATCCTTCATTACTGTAGCACATGTACAATTGATAAACACATCCTGGGGCTTTCCCATTAAGCATGGACCATAGATCAAATTGTAGTCTACCCTCTGTCCCACACAGTTCTGCATGTTGTGTGATGATGTAAAATGGGCTATATCTGTCATTGCTATGTCACTCAGGAAGATTCCCAAGTTCCCCAAAAGACCTTGTATTACCACTGTTGTTCCCTCTCCCTGCCCCTAGAGCCTCCAGTGGCTACTGACTGCACATTAATGTTGTGATTTCTTTTCTTTTTTAATTTTAATTTATTTATCTCCCCCCATTGCTGCTTGTGCTCACTGTGTCCATTTGCTATGTGTTTTCCTGTGTCTGCTTGTCTCCTTTTGTTGTGTCACCTTGCTCTGCCAGCTCACCATGCCATGTGGGCTGTCAGATCAGGCCACCTTGCCTTTACCAGGAGGCCCTGGTAATCAAACCCAGGGCCTCCCATATGGTAAATGGGAGCCCAGCCACTTAAGCCACATTTGCTTCCCCATTGTAATTTCTTCCATTGCTAGAATCACAATATGTCTATAGTAGAATACCAGTCAGTCCACTCAAGTCCATAACTCTTCCCCCAATCCTGAGGATTATGGGATGGTGATGTCCACTCCACCTCTAATAGAGAGAGGGCTTATATCCCATGGGGAAGATGGATGGGACTATCCTGCTTGCAGCTGCAGGCTCTGTCCATTCCCTGGGACAACCATTGTCCAATATCATCTTTCCACCGTTTGTCTTGGGTGAGTCCAATGAGCTGTAGAGTAGGTGTTGCAGCTTTACTGAGGTTCTGGACACAGCTGGCACATGGATAGCCCAAAGACTTGAGTCTCTGGACATACAGCTACAAACTCCAGCAACAAATATAGATTTAAATAGAAAGAACAGATGAGCCACATGCAGGGAAGTCATAATTGAGTCCAACTCTGTCTATTTCAGGAGCACAAACTCCAAAGTAGGGCCAATGACAAGGCACCAAACTCTGGAGTGATCTGCCCTAACCATAGGACCTGTGTGTCTGCAGAGCTCTCAGGAGCCCCACTATTTGAGGTGGTATCCATTTTGGATGTCTATGAGAACCTGCTAAGATATGCATAAGTGTTACCTCTAGGAAGGTTTCCCAACTGACTTTGAAGTCTCTTAACCACATAAACACATTTGTCTTTACCTTTTCCCCCTTTTATTCTAGGTCTTTTTCCAGTTGCATTGCTAGTTTGTTCTTGGTAGTACTCCCTAGACACCAGGAGGCTCATCCCTGGGAGTCATGTCCCACCCTGGGGGGAAGGTAATGCATTTGTATGCTGAGTTTGGCTTAGAGAGAGGTCACATCTGAGCAACAGAAGGCTCCCAGAAGGCAACCCTTAGGTACCCCATAGGCTAACTTCAATTTCAAGAGCAAAGATTCATAAACTTAATCATCAATATCAAGGTCCATCAATGGATCATCCTTCTTATCCAGTCACTGCCCCTGCACTTGGGGGACTGTTGCTGCTTCCTTAGAAAATGTGGCAGAGCTCTCCAGGATGGGAATTCAGTACTCTCTCATTTATTGTGTGAGTCTCCACTCACAGTGACAATTCCCCATGAACATTTGAACATTTTTATATAACTTATATGTATGCTCAGGTGAGCTTCTTCCCATACATCCCCCATCCCTGACATCCCACACCAATGATCCTCCCCTGCCCCTGTTGTAACCCTTCTGTTATCCAAAGCTTCTTCAAAGATGAAGCCATCACAATAGTCAAATACAATTAACTTGAAAATGAAATAATAATAAGTTTAAATATCAGAGCTAAAATACTTAAAATAAAAAAAAAATAAAATTAAATTAAAATATTGGGATATTTAAAAATGAAAAATGTTAATTTTTTTTTGACATTTTGCCTTTCATCACTTCAGTATTGGGTCTCCTGTCTGTACTGTGACGCCTTCCCCCACTCATTCCCCAGTGTCTCACTATTTTTCATTTTGGTTTCAAAGAAGTTTTAGGTTACAGAAAAGTCACACACATTATACAGGGGGCTCTCATATACCCAACATCCTCTCCTTTATCTCACCCAACATATTAATACCTTTTTATATGTGGATGGTACCTTTGTTATAGCTGATATACAAATAATGAAACATAGCTACTAAACATGTTTAATGGTTTACACTCTGGTTTACATTTTAGACCATACACTTGTATAAATTTTGATATTTACCATGTCCTGTGTCCATCACTGTCAGATCATGCAGAACAATTCCACTGACCTCTAAATACTCCCTGTTCAATCTATTCCATTTCTCCATCTCCATCTCCCTGGGGCCCATGGCGACCCCCTGGCTTGACTTGCTGGATGACAAAATTCATAGTTACAAGCAAGAAGACTGAGGTCTTGACACACTGGTTTGTCCTCGCCTATTAGGAGCCACCCTTTTGCTCTCAAGAGACTCATGCCTGGATATATGTGAATACATCGGTCCTCCCGAGGATGGGAGTCAAACTCCTTCCCACTTATTATGTGGACCTCCACCTATTGATGCCACACATTATGACAGAATGATCACTCACACACTCCCTAGAAGCCTGCTCCAGGATTGCGCTGTACTGAATGCCCCCCATCCAACACACTATACCAGTAACCCTTTCTTGTCATATTGCGATAACAGCATTCCCAACTCAGTACATTCAACCACATATCTGCAAATCCCATATTCACCTGGTCCCTTTCCCAACCCTCCTGCCAGTACTCAGGACCATCTACTCCTCCCTTCCCAATCTACCCACCTCTCAACACTGCACCACCCAACCCAGTGATATCACTACCCCCAGTCTTATCCCTTCAATATGCATCTACATTTTTTCACCTTTCCATAGGTTACATCTGAATGGGTGATGGCTCACAAATTTCTCCTCTCCTTATATTTCCTGTGAACTATCTTCCAGACAATAACTCTGTGAGACTACTCAATTTCCTTAATTCATATTGGTGAGGTCACGTACTGTTCATTCTTCAATGCCTGGCTTGCTTCACACAACATAAGGTCCTCAAGATTCACCCCTGTTATGCATTCATATGCTGAGTTTGGCTTAGAGAGAAGCCACATTTGAGCAACAAGGAGGTTCTCCAGAGGCAACTCTTAGGTACCCCTTAACACTAGGCTATTTCAATTTCAACAGCAATGACACATAAGGCTAGTCATCATTAACTAGACCCATCAATGGATCATCCTCCTTTGCCAGACACTGGCCCTGCACTCAGGGGGATGTTGCTACTCTGCTGGAAAATATGGCAGAGCTCTCCAAGATAGGAATTCAGTGTTCTCCCATTTATTAAGTAACTCTTCACCTCTCCCATCTCCATTGTGACTATTCTGTGATCCATAGCTTCTTCACAGGTGAAACCATAACAATAGGCAATTGCAATGATAGGAAAATGAAATAATAATGATATTTAAATGTAAGAGTTAAAATATAGGAGAACTTAAAAAATAAAAAATAATTTTAGAAAATTAAAAAAAATAGAATAAAGAAAACAAATTATTGTTAAAGGATTGGGTTATTCAAAAAATGTGAAAAAATAATAATATATGTATATATAAAACATTTTTTTCTGAATTTGCCTTGTCAGTGCAATATCTGGTGTCCAGTATGTTTCATAGCACCTTCCTCTTCTCACTCTCAAGCAGCCCTCCTTTCTTCATTTAATTTTCAAAGAAGTTTTGGGTCACAGCAGAGCTATACACAAAATACAAGGCAATCTCATATACTCAACTCCTCCATTTCGCCCCATACCAAAACCTTTTTGTATGTGGATGGCAGTGCCAACATAACTGACAAACAGATAGTGAAACATAGTTCCCCAACATTGTCATTGGTCCACCTCAAGGTCCACATTTTATATTGTACATTTTATAAATTTTGATGACTATCACCCTGTCCCATGTCCACCACCGTATACTTTTTTATTTTTTTAAATAGATACTTAGATTATGTAAATGTTACATAAAATATAGGAGATTTCATTATGCCCTGTTCCCTACCCACCCCACAGTTTTCCACATTAACAACATATTTCATTAGTGTGTGTGGCCATTTGATGTAATTATGAATTCCAAAAATCGATGTTCAATCTTGCTTGTAAACTGATCTGTTCATCTGGGCATGATTAAGTTATGATTAGAGCATTGACTGGGCCACATCAGTAGGGCATTGAGCCCCACCCCTTGGTGGGTGGGGGAATTGAATACAAAAGGCAAGGCAAAAGACAGAGGGAGCAGGTTTGAGAAGCAGTTTTGATGTTGGTGTTTTGATGTTGGAGAGAAGGCCCAGGGAGAAGAGAAGTGAGCCCTTCACCTGATAGTCTACAGCTGGCCTTTTGGAGAGCATTTGAAAAATTATGCATGCCTTTTATGCAAGCTCGAGTGGGCTTCCTCCCATGTACCCCCATCCCTGACACCCCTCACCAATGATCCGTCCCATCCCTGTTGTGACCCTTCTGTGATCCATAGCCTCTTCAAAGGTGAAGCCATAACAATAGCCAATTGCAATGAATAGGAAAATGAAATAATGATATTTAAATGTAAGAGTTAAAATATATGAGAACTTAAAAAATAAAAAGTAATAAAACATTTTTTAAATAGGAAAAAGAAAAAATATATTTTTAAAGGATTTGTTTATTCAAAAATGTTAAATAATATTATATATATATATATATATTTTCCCTCGATTTTGCCTTTTCGGTGCAATATCTGGTGTACAGTCTGTTTTGTGGTACCTTCCTATTCTCACTCCCAAGCATCCAATCATTTTTCATTTAATTTTCAAAGAAGTTTTCGGTTACAACAGAGTCACACACAGAATACAAGACAATCTCATATACTCAACCTCCTCCTCCATTCCCCCCCATACCAAAACCTTTTTGTATGTGGATAGCAGCACCAACATAACTGATATACAGAGAGTGAAACATAGTTCCCAAACATTGTCTTTGGTCCACATCAAGGTCCACATTTTAGATTGTACACTTTTATAAATTTTGTTGACATTCACCCTGTCCTGTGTCCACCACCTCAAGGCAATTGAAAACAATTCAACGGGCCACCAAATGGCCCCTGTTCTATCCACCCCATCCCTCCCCATACCCCCAGGCTCAACAAGACCCCCTGCTTGACTCCCCGGAAGACAGGATTCACAAATACACACAACAGAGTGTCCTAGCTCACTAATTCATCCCCCCCCGGGAACCATCCCTTCTCCCAAGAGTCACCCCCCCCCCGTCTATTTCTGAGTGAATCAGACCTCCAAACATAGGGAGACCATCTCCCTCCCCACCACTGCATGGGTTCTCCACCCACCAACACAACACACTATGACAGGATGAA
>PVKH010034789.1:0-11819 GCA_004027955.1 Chaetophractus vellerosus | reverse complement strand
GACCAAAAAGCCTTTCATGTTCCTGGATATAGTTTTTACAGGACCCAGGGAAACTTTGGCTTGGTGCCATGTTGCCATGTTACCCCTTTGTGCCCCTAGAATTACAATGGATTTATTCTTTGTCTAACTTTTTACCTCTTTCAAAAGTCAAGGATTTCCCTTTTATATATATATATATAAATGTTACCTGGAACAAACTTCCCTTCTGACATCTATTTCTCTCTTACTCCTTCTCCATCTGGCCCTTCACCAATCACCCCTTCCCCATTATATTCTACAAAATGTGAACCCTGTCACCTTCTGGACCCGTGGCTTCCAGTTATCCTGCCTGCTTTTTTCTTATTTCACTCCGGTCTGCCACACGATTTGTCCAGTGAGCTTTGAAGTCGATTTCACAAAATGCAAAAGTGAAACATTAGCCATACAGCTTGAAGTCCACTTTAGAAATTGGATGTAATCAGCTGGTGGGAAAAAATACTAGACAAGGAACGCCATAATTCACCCACTCTTTTTAGAAGTATAACATGGACTCTGCACAAAGGCAACACTCAACAACGTGCGGTAAACGATTTTTTTCCATTTACTGATTTTGAAAATCTTTTAGTTCTATACAGTACCTAAGTTTTTCATTGGTCTCATATTTGGGATTGAGTTGGGGAAGAATAGATATTTTTCATTAAGTTCCACAGCAGCCCTACCTCAATAACCTTAGATCTGAATTTTAAAGCCGGAGTGTTTGGAGGCAGTACAGGGAAAACTCAGATTCATTCAACTTAAGGCCTGTCTCTGGAATCATTAAAGAAGCCCAGAAATATGTTTTACACTTCAAATAGTAAAGACATCATATTTAAGAGTTTTGAGAATCTTTATAAATGTATAGAGATGCGAATATACATATATAGTTACAATGCAATCTTTTAAAATAAAGCCAAAGCAAAAATAAAGATTCATTTTAAGTTTTTGTGCTCTGATGAGTAGACTTCTTTTTGGTTTTATAAGACACGTGGATTTCTTTAATAATCAAATATAGTTTAAAAGTTTCAATTTTGTGAAATCTTCTATAGAGGCAAGAATTTAAAAGCTTTACTTAAGCCAGAAAGACTAAAATAAAATAAAAAATATTTGAATGCATACAATCTGTATTGAATAGCATTTAAAATTAGAATACCAATAATTTTTAGTATCATTGAAGTCAAGAACAATGTCATCAGTCAATAGTGATTCTGAAGGAAAAAAAAAAACGGTTCATGATAAATTATGAAAATGGTAATTAAGTAGATAAAAATAAATGGCTTAAATTCCCTAATGAATGATGAGTCAAGACACTGACAAGAACAATCAAAACATACTCCATATGTGATTATCAACACTTAAAATCTGACATTGATAAATATCACTTAATTTATGTAATAGTAGAATCATAACCCTAAACCTCCAAGTTAAAATAAATTGTGGAGAGAAAGGGAATACTGGTCAGCATGCGTACTTTATTTTTATCTTTGATGTTTTGCCTAGAATGCATATTTTTTTCATGCTAAAAGACCTTTCAGGTTAAGATGAAAATTGTAGGTCAGAATAAATGGTATTTCCTCTCCCTTCCCCATGGCCTCATACTCTCTCACCACTAGACAGAATATATGACAATTTTTCAAAAATTTCCTTACACATTGAAGAAACATGGACAAAAAGACATCCTATCAATATCTAACTATTGCTCTTCCTCCCATTAAATTTATTAAGTACCTATTACATATCAGACACTATGCTAAGTGCTAGGAATCAATAGAAATAAGATGTACATGGTTCTCCCCTCAGAGAGCTTATTGTCACACAAACTCAATAAAATGAATTCATATAATTACTCAGCTGTAAGCAAAGCTATTCTTCACAAAGGAAACTCTTAAACATGTAAAGGAAAGAGATTGAATATGATTTAATAGTGTGACTATTGCTAACTATATTAATCATACAACTTACAAGAAAACAAATTGTTTCATTCCTTCAGTGATGTTTCTAAATATAACTCAGTTTATAAGTAATATCCCACCATAGGAAACATAAGAACTTCCAGGGCATTGATAAAACTGATGACAAAATATTTCTACCCAGTGAACTGAGCTTGTAACATGAGGCCCAGGGTCCTAACAGCAGTAAAATAGAGTCACATTCCTGAGTCATGACAACTTCTGACATTATCAAAACTGGTTCAGAGGAACAATGCTACTAATATATGAAGATAAGACATTCAAACTCCCTAAGGCATAAGGTATTAGGTGTTCAGTCTTAAAGCGACCACTTTTGTTAAGTTATTTAGGATTAGCATGGCAAAGAGAGAGGGAAAAAGAGATTCACTTTGAAATTGTAAACCCAATAAACACACAAGGTAAACTCCATCTTTTTTCAAGTCAATCCTCCCACCTACTCATAATAGCTACTCAATAGAGCAAAACTCTAGATATTGTGGCCAAAGTTCTGACAACTAAGCCCTAAAAGGAATAACATTGTTGATATTCTGAAAATGATTTAGGGAGCTAAAATTGACCTTGTATGCTAGAATAAATCTATGTAGTACGTAATGCCCAAGTTATGAAATAAAGAAGCTTACTTCTTCAAACTGTAGGAAATAAGCCCAACTTGCATTCCTATGTTAAGAACAGATTATTCTGATTTGTGCTTTGGGGGTGGGTGGAACATGCTAGAGTAACTCTAAGCAAAAACGTTTATGAACTCTGTGTTCAGGCCGAAGAATCTTTGAGAAGTTTTCAGATTCCGTGGCTAGGTTTAGGCTGTTTATTATAGGAAGAAACCTGTCAGAGTGGTAAGAATTGGAGGCCTCTCATTCTACAAGCATGGAATGAAATTCAGTGGTGAAAATGCTCTCTGGACCTTGCTACTCAGACTGTAGCCCCCAGGCAAACAGCATTAACTTCACCTGTGAGTTTCCTAGAAATACAGAATCTCAGGCCCCACTCCAGAACCTGAATTTTAGCAAGATCCCCCAAGTGATTTGTGTGTATGCAGAAGTCTAAGAAACTAATTTAAAGGAAAACACATCATGGAACTACAGCACCCATTCCAAATATCCTGCATAAATTCAAACTTCCACATTCCCGGTACATCTCCTAAACCCTCCGAAATACCACCAACTTCAGAAGGAGTTCAGCATCAATTGTACAATGAGTCAATAAGAGGAAAGAAAACTACATACAAGGGTCAGATTGAGCCACTCATCATTAGCATTCAGCTCCTCCAGCTGAGTCCTTTACTGTCAACCACCCTGGTTCTAAACGCAAATAGGGTTAGAGGATTACGTCTAGAGATGACAGAAGGGCTGGTGTTCACATACCCCTCATCAATAGTGACACACTCATGGCCCTGAACCTGCATATAGCCTATATTGTGTCCAAATATAGATGTATTTCAAATTTGAATTCATTGCCGTCATTTATAAAACTGGAACTTCCACATTAAAAATATTCACATCAGATCTCTCTACAAATCAGAAAATCTGGCATCAACAGACCCACATTCCAGCATGGCAACGACTGGAGCCAACGTGCAGCTGCCCCACTTAGATGTTGACCAGACTCTTCACTTCTCCCTATGGTCTCCCCAGCTCTGTGGCCGAGGCTGAGTGTCAGTTGCCATTTGTCATTTTCCACTTGGTCTGCTTCACTCAATTCACATTCCCAGCCTGACCCTTTACAGCATTTGAATTTACGACACATTTAAGAGGTTCTAGGGTGCATAATGTTACTGATCTCAGGTCATTCAGCCTTCCTGAATTTATTCTTCCATTTGAGTAATTCAGGAAAAGGAGCTACAATTTCTGTCAGCTTCACGATAGACTTTGTGAGCTAGAATCAATCCTCTGAATTACATATCTCACCTTAAATACATACTATGATATTTTTCTTCACAATTCACTCCAGCTCAGACATGGGTGCAGCACCTCTTATTTTAACTCTCTTTCTTTTCAGAACAGTGCTTCACAGTTATAAATAAGAATTACCAACAAGAACAGATAAACTCAATCTATGGCTGAACCATTTCTACAGATTCATCTCAAAACTCAAAGCAAGGGGCCGGCTCCATAGCCCAGTGGATAGGGTGTCGGCATACCACATGGGAGGCCCCAGGTTCGATTCCCGGGGACCTCTCCTAGCGGGCAGACCGCCTTGAGAATGGCAAGCCGCCATGGGCAGGCCGGAGCTGCTGTGGGCAGGGCAAGAAGCTGCCACGGACAGGGCAAGAGCCGCCACGGGCAGGGCAGGTCGCCCGCGGATGGAGCGCAGCCAGCCACCCGCGAACTGAAGCAAGCGCCGGCCGTGAACGGACGCAGAAACCACCCACAAGCGGGGAAAGCTGCGCCTGCGCAGTGACCACTCTCGGCGCGTCGCCGCAGCGGGGGGAAGGGGAGATATGTAATAAAATAAATAAATCTTAAAAAAAAAAAAAATTCAAAGCAATATCCTGAAATGCTAAGTTCCATTAAGGCAGATATCTTTGTCTTTTTTCTTCACAGAGATACTCAAGCACCTAGAAAGTGCACAATAAATACTTATTGAATAAATGAATGTACTTCCCCATGGATTATAAATCCTCAAAAATTTGTACAGATTCTGAATGAATGTGTAAAATTACCAACAGGTATATGGGAATTATTTATTTGCTAGCTTAGTTCTACTTGGATTGAACAAACCAAACAATTTTATTTCAGTGATTATGAAAGCCATCAGAATAGTAAGTACATATAGCCCTAACAAGATATATCCAATCCACCCCCTGAGACCCAAGGTCCATCACAACTTTTTTGCAACAAAATAGCATCATGCAGACTACTCATACTGACTAAACCAAATTAAAAGATTTAGTTCAGATTCAATTTTTGGTTTCCATGTCTATAAAGACTTCAGTCATTACCATGAATTATCATATCATCATTGTGGTAGTATGAAGCTGTATGTACTCTAGAAAAACATGTTCTTAAATTTAATCCACTACTGTGGGCGTGAACCCATTATAAGTAGGACCTTTTGATGAGGTTACTTCAGTTAAGGTATGGCCCACCTCTATCAGGATGGGTTTTAATCCTATTACTGGAGTCCTTTATAAGCAAAATGAAATTTAGACAAAGGGAGAGAAAGCTACAAGAAGCAAAAAGTTGAACAAAAACAGAACCAGGAAGAGAAGGAAGAGGCCAGGAGAGGCCACCACGTTCACTGCCATGTGACAGAAAAGCCAAAACAAAGATGACCAGCAGTCAGCCTCAAAACACCAATCTCTGGGGAAAAAAGCATTGCCTTCATAACATCTTGA
Organism: Chaetophractus vellerosus; assembly: GCA_004027955.1. Classification (NCBI taxonomy): domain Eukaryota; kingdom Metazoa; phylum Chordata; class Mammalia; order Cingulata; family Chlamyphoridae; genus Chaetophractus; species Chaetophractus vellerosus. Next base: position 6,500 of record PVKH010034789.1, on the reverse strand, counting down.
TTTGGACATTTGTTAGCCTCAAAACCATGGGTAAATAATTTCCATTGTTTAACCCAACCCATTTCATCCTATTTGCTTAAGCAACCCAGGAAACTAAAACAATCATCATCACCCTGATCTTATAAATCTGGGCAACTTTTAAAGGTCACTAATTTATTGAAAAGCATTTATAGAGCATTTTCCCATGTGCCAGGAACTGTTTGCTGGATGTTCCTTGACTTCCCAACAAAAATGTAAGCTCCTTAAGGCAAAAGTATGTTATACAATACTATTGTACCTGCAATGTCACAGTGTTTAGTAAGTCTGGACATGTAAAATGCATTTTCAATTTTCTTGAAAAATATGCTGCTGAGAAACCAAGGCACAGAGAAATCAAGTGATGTTCTCGAAGTTACGTGGTTATTTATTGGGAGAGCTACAAAAGTGTCTTCAAAGTTCTCACCACTGAACACACTGGTTTTATAATAGTCATTTTCAAAATCTATCTGCTGACCTAACTACAAACTAATGCATTTTAACTGCCAACAAATGATGTGAGGAGCAAATTTAGGGGCCAGCTGTATAGCCCAGTGGATAGGGCACCAGTACACCACATGGGAAGCCCCGGGTTCGGTTCCCAGAGACCTTTCGGAGCAGGCAGACAGCCTGAGAAGGCAAAGCCGCCATGGGCAGGGCAGAGCCGCCGTGGGCAGGGCAAAAAGCTGCCACAGGCAGGGCAAAAAGCCGCCATGGGCAGGGCGAGCCGTCTGCGAACGGAGCAAAGCCACCTGTGAACCGAGCAAAAAAGCCACCTGGGAATGGAAGCAGACCCACCCACATGCAGGGCAAGCCACCTGCTCAGTGAACTGACTCAGCACGTCGCCGCAGCAGGGGGAGACAAAGCAGACATAGAAGAACACAAAAAAATGAACACACAGCAAGAGCAAGCAGAAAAGGGGAGGGATATGTAGCAAAAAAAAAAGAGCAAATTTATTTTCTAATAATAAAGTCTAAATTTTTACTCAACTCTCAACATGTATTTATAGACAAACCAAACAATCAATATAAAAGGGGTTTGCAATAAAGCTAAATACATAGCTCAGCATGAAACAACTGTCATATAACATTTTAAGAACTGAAGTAAAAAAAAAAAAAAGTTCAAAATTTTCCTTGAACTTAAAACTGTCCAAAATATGACCTCTGTTTTATGGAGTATGAGAGTTCAATGTCTTTCACTTTCCCCTAGGCCTTTGGATGGCTTGACCAAAATGTGTATCATCTACTTCCTTTCTCCTGATACACCACAAAAGAGAAGAACTGAAGATAGAGCTGTTTCACTCAGATCAAATCAACATTCCAAAGGAAATATAAACAAAAACAGGACTGGGCCACTGCTACTGATATATCTTTTGACCACTTCTAGAAAGACTTTTCTGAATTCCCCAGCATCACCAAATTGGAGTTTGTCATTACCATACACTTAAAACAAGGTAAAACTGAAGTAAGAAACAAATAACAATAACCAGGTTTATCCACCTTAAATGAAGTAGTACTAGGCAGTGACTCTGTGAATTTGGAACTGTCCATAAACTAATACAAATAAAAAATATAAGTGGATATGTTGTTTTCCTGAAATGATCTAATTTGCCCTCTAAGCAGTCACAAGTTCACTCTATGGGTAGACCAAGTTTTAGGGCCATATAAGGCCTGCCTTCTTAAAGTAAATACTCTAGGGAATTCTCTGTGTTCCATTCTTAGCTTGAGGTTTTGTTATCATTTCTATGACCAAATAATCCATTTTTTATTCCCAGCCTTTGCTTTCTCCAGTTCATAAAGAAAAATAATATGAAGCCAGGAAAAGCAAACTGGGAAAAATAACACACCCTTTCCACATATAAATGGTCTTTTTCATAATAAAAAGCAAGAGACTACAAGCACATTTACTTCCTCAAATATTTAAGTACAATTCTCATTGAAGTCTCCAAGAAAGACTTTTAAAAAAAGAAAGAAAAGAGAGAAAATTCCAGCATGGCTTTTACATATGGATAATAATTTTGAGTGATCTGGGTTTTTTTGCAGAAGAAATAATTTGCCTTTCTCCTCATGGCTCAGGCCATTCTGGTTTGAAAACTTTGCTTCCAAAGCCCAAAAATAACTTTATAAAAATCTGAGGTCATATCACCTACTATGGATACTTTCATAACTTAGCTTATAAAGAGCTTCATAATCCACCAAGAAAAGCCAAAGTATTATTCTGTATTACTAAACTCAACAGAAAGCTCCAAATGGAGTTAGAAGAAGCCATAGGCAATTAACACAGCAAAATGAAAGGTTTAGAATCTTTACATGACCTTTAAAGGTCAACAGTTACCCATTCACATGCATGCAATTATACAGCAACAAAAAATATAAATATATTTAGGAAAATAAACCTTGCATTCATCAAATGCTACTTTGAACTCTCCAGGCTTCCTGTGGAGAGTTAGCTTTGCATAGCACAAGAAGATTAAAGAGCGAAGGAGATTTGTTTGGCTGGTTGTCCCCATTTTGTCAAAGTACTAAATTCAGCCTAGCATCATGATTGCTAGAATGCAGCATTATCACATTATTGAATCTCTCTGTAAAGGGTTTCCAAAATCTACTGTATAAAAGAAGCTATATAAATATAAATTTAATTAAATGGCTATGTTTGTGCTATTGCTAGAGAAAGGGAGATGTACCTTGTGTTAAGTGGCCATTCAGGAGAAATCATAAAACAATTACAGCTACCATGGAGTAATTTAAGAGATTGAAGGAAGTGATTAAAAGGGCTTTATCTAATATAAGCATATAAGCTCTGGTTCCTTGATCATATGTCATACCCCAAATGGATCACTGTGAACAAAATGGAATATTCTCCTTTATAGCTTTTATATTCACCATTCATCTGAATCCCAAGCAAACTGGAAATCTTATATTTTTCAATGACAGTAACAATCAGTTGCTTAATAGGCCGGATTTTACTGATTCCAGTTTTTGGCTTTCCTATCTTACAGCACAGGATGAAAATCAACCTATGAATGTAGTATACACATTGGAATTGGGTGGGTTTTGGAAATCTAAGCTAAATTTGAAGTATAATATCAATATGTTTCTGGAAAACTTATAGATACCACTTGTAAACCAGAATAGTGTGCTCTAATGTAACACATGGTTTGTGTTCTAACTGTGGAGGTGTATATTTAATAAGTACAGCATAGAGATATATTCAGTGTTTAAAATGTAAAATAATGAAAAACTATTTACCTAATAATTAGACATTTTATAAAGTTATTTTTGCCCCCCTTTCACAAAACCAGTATTATAAATGGGTGTCATTAAAAACATATGCATGTATGAGTGCATGTACATACAGAGATTAGACAGGTAGACACTGCAGAATAAACGTACTTAAATACTACTATTCTTCAAGAAGCTAAAGTAAGTTCCATTAAGTCTAGCCATTCCTCTTAAAATTTCTATAAGAATAAGCAGAAGTCAAGAATCATTAGTTTTATTTCATTGGCAGTCACTGTGCAAAACAGGATCAGACCTTCTGAAAATTATCCAATAAGTCAACTAAGATACATTAACTTTGTAGGGTCTGTTTGATGGGCCCAGCTTTCCATCTCTCCTGTTTCAGATTGTGCTCCAAACCCAAAGTAAAACTGTTTTCTAAAAAAAAATCTCATGGTAATTCAGGAAATTATTCCTTCTCTTCCAATGGAATAAAGTAATAAATTCAAGATGCTCCAAGTAGTTCAAAATAAAGTTAACTAAAGAATTTTCAAACAAAATGGCAAGTTTACCAAATTACATGGCATTACAAAATCAATGGTTCATAATCAAGATATATCACGTGAAATACTGTGCAAGCATATGAGCCAGATAAGTGGTTGATTCAGCTGGTTTGGCCTTCATACCTAGCAGCAGTCTATTAATACATTTCTTCTCTTTGTTTTGATGGAGCCCTATTAATAAGAGGTTGATGAATTACATTTGTAAATGTCAAGCATAGATCAAAGGGGACTATGTTGAATGCTTATTTTACTTCAATTTATGGTTTTTAACCAAGAAAACAAAACTGCTTTGCACAGTAAAATTCCTTATTTTTACTTGAATCTTCAATGAACAAAACAGCTGCAGAATAATGTGACTTAATGAGGCATCCCTAATAAAATACTGCAGAAGTAAAAGCAGGGGCACCGAACTGTTTGCATTCTGGTTGTTTCATCTTTTCAAATATATTAGAAATAACTGATGACACTTTGGAATATTCCTAGCTCAGGACATGCATTAGAGAGGCAAATTTTCATCAGTTTGCAGTCAGAGCTGAACTTGGGCAGAATTTGACAGTTCCCTTTTTCAGGGGTCATGATAAGAAAAGCCTGGAAAATGCTTGAAAGGCAGATGTTACCCTACCTGTATAGAGTAGTCTATAACCTGCAATTATTGATAAATCAAACTGTAAAATGCGCTTTGAACATTTGAATACTCAAAAGCAAATTTTAAAAGGATCAACTTTAAATGCTATAATGAAGACACTGGATCCAGGACTATCAAAATTTTATGACAATATGTAAAATAACTTTTACATCACTTTACAAATTTTAAAAAGGAAAAGTGGCCATGTCTAAAAACAGATCTTTTTACAGTCATATCACATTTTAAAACTTGGTGGTTAGTAAATACTATAATGCAGTCTCTAATCTAAGCAATATGTATCTATTTTGACATAGACCCATGGGCATCTCAATGAATCTTCACTCTCACATTGTCACGGTTAAAATAGTTAATATTTTACAGATTCAAAATCACATACTCAGAAATCTAGAGTACCCTCCAGCACAACCTGTGGTATTACAGGTGTTTAACGTCGAGGTTTTTGGCTCTTCTTTAAGAAGCATATAGCATAGCATTATATCTAAATATGCGTGTTTAAGCATCCTAAACTACTAAATTTATTTTTTAAAGGGCAAGAAAAGAACCAGGATTTTAATCTCAAAAAATGCCTAATTTGAATAAGGTAACACACTAAAACTGTGATTTTTCTCTTAAAAGATTCTCTGTGCCTAAGTATTTGGTGAGCAGTGACACTGCTCTCATAGTATTATACATATAAACAATACAACCCAATTTTTTTTTCATTGAAAATTAGAAGAATGAAAAAAATACGTAAGTTCCAGTATGGTTACTGATGGCCTCTAACTTTAAAAATTAGAATTCTAAAACAGTTAAGATCCAAACAATTGACTCAGAATGCCATCCAGAAGAGAATAAACAGGAAAAGAGAAAATTTAATTTATTTGATTTTTTTTAAATATAAGATGTTAGTTGTGAATTTTTAAATTGTAAAAGATTCACTAGCCTGAGAGAACATGTGAAAACATGGAAAGGAGGAAGTAAATACAAATAATCTTAATGTTCTTGTTTTTAAAAGGCTTTACAGTGTTTTTAATCTTCTTTGTTGGTTATTGCAATTTAGCACTTTACACAGAAATCTTAAATTAATTACTCATTTGTCTTACTTTGTATTGTCAAATAGAGCAGTTTTAAAGCGATAATTGATAACAGTCTGAATGTTGATGTCTAAAACAATCTAGTTAAGGAGACAGGAACCAGATAATTATCACTCAATCAATAGTCATTTAAATTCACGCTGTCCTGAGTGAAAGACCCCTGTACACTGAGTGCTTTGAGTAAAGGATGCATATGGGCTGTTGTTTTTCAACAATTATTTTGCAATATTCAAGAGGATTTCACACTCACAAAATGAGGATATTTTCTTTTCTGTGTTATTGCCACTAGCCAAACTCACCCAGCACAAGGTGAAGAGAGGCTGGCCACCATAGTAACTACACATTTGATTCCAAGTGCTTCAGGCAATTAACACTCGGTCAGGAAGTGGTACACTGAATAAGCAAGCGTGGCATCTAACCAGGGGCTCTGCGAGTGCCTACGGTTCGTTCTTTTGAAGTGGAGACAGGATAGCTCAGCCTGCAGTTCTAGAGGAAAAGGGCGACAGATCTCAAACTTTCCTTTGCAAAGGTAGTTTCTGGAAATGACATGTTTCCCACTGATAACTGAAGATCAGTCGCCTAAAGAAATTACTTCTTTTTAGGAAACTGGTCTTTTGGAATAGAAGGGGGAAGGAACAGCAAAGCAGTTGAGCAGACAAACCATGTACTATTAGGAAGATTTGGGAGACAGCTGTCCGGAAAGAAATGAAAAACCATTAGTTTCCCGAAGCTGTTCTTTTTCTGAACGCCTTTGGTAAAATGTTCCTTCGCTAAAGCTTTCCGACGAAATCATTCAGAAATAAAGCGCCCGTTCCCCAAACCTAAAAAAACCTTTAAATAGATGGGTATCAGTAACTTATCAACACGGTTTTTGTGTTTTTTGGTTTGTTTGTTTTTTTTTTAATGAAAATAGTTAGAGGTGGAGAAACCAATAGCTTCGCCGAAACGCCCACCCTTTGCACACAGGCCTGAGAATTAACTAAT
>PVKH010034788.1:0-11820 GCA_004027955.1 Chaetophractus vellerosus | reverse complement strand
TGGGCGTTGGCTCACAACCTTCTTCTCCCTTTCTATTTCCTGTAAACCTATCTTCCAGACAATAGCTGAGTCTGCTCAATTTGCTTAAAAATGCAAATATTTACTATTTTTTATGATGAATTATGGAATTTATGTATTCTTTATGAAAACATTTCCCAAACATAGTTATAATTATGTATACCTATATTTTATTTTTATGCTTTTATGGTTGTTTGCAATTCTTATTTTGTTTTACTATTTATCATTTGGAATTTTTTTATGTGTTGTAAGAGGCAGCAGTCTAACTGTTTTTTAAAGAACTGTTAGTTGATTTTTTCCCCAAACATTATGTTTGAAATTGTTAATGATTTTTCCCCCAAACATTATGTTTGAAATTGTTAATCTCATATTTTTTCAATAACAACAAAAATGCAACCAGGTTTTTTGCCTGTGCAGAACATGCTTTATTGCTTGTTATATAGGACTTTTTTGTACCAAACCATTAGAATCCTATTTTAAAACAGATAAACCTGAAGATAAAATCAGGCTTTGGTAGTTTTATTATCTGAAATATCTATATGTTTCCTCCGTTTATGGCAAAATTCTTTTTTTACCAGTAGTTTTAACATCTATATGGTAGGTGTATCGCATTTTGAGGAGCTCTGGAGAGGCTGGTGACCAAGACTTTGACTTTCCCACTGAAAGTTTTCTGCCAGGGTTAATTTTAGTCCCCATCTGTAACCAGACTAAGACATTTGATAAAAACTACTTTATCTCAAAGATTCACCCAACCCTCTTAGACGTTTGAAAGAACGACGGTTAATCAGAAAACCCAAAGAGTCCAAATAGTTTTATTAGTTGACTTATGAGTATTTCATTAGAAAGATTAATATTTTGTACTGCAGAGAAAATGCTGTTTATGCTTCCCTGTGAATTCGCTGAGTGGGAGGAGCAGTTAGGCCCAGTTAAATTCCTTTGGGGGCCTATAAAAGTTCCAGACATTCTGAAGATTGGCATCCAATCCAGCCTGTTCTTTGGTTAGTTTGTCTGTTGAAAAGAACGTTTTCTATGATAGAAAGATACATTCAAGTTTGCTTAGAGATCTAGGTAGGGGAATGACTTTAAGAAAAATTCAGTCAATTGTCTAGTAGAGATGTTTTTCAAAATGAACACTCACTAGAACCTGAGAAATTTGGTTGTCAATATACCTATTGCCTTCATAAACTGACATATTTTAGCCTTGTTAAGAGTGGTACTTCATGATGAAAATAATGTTTTGTAATTTGAACATTTATATATTTGACGCCCATAAGGTAGGATGTATTTGTTTATGCTTCTCTGACAACTTGGGGATATTGACTTCCCTTGTAAACACTACTACTTACAGGTCAGTCTGTTTCCCTGACTTCACACAAGTCTATATCCAAAATACTCTTAATTGTTTTAGAGTCTGAGGTATCTGACTGAAATATGATGTGGTTAAAATAAACTAACAAGCACACATGAGTTGAGTGTCACTAGATTGGTGAGAAAATTTACATTTAAAAAATAAATTATGACCTATAGTGTGAACGTTAGAAATTATATCAGTTAGATAGCTTTGATTGTGTGCAACTTTAAACAACTTCTTTCAAGAAACAAATATCTATTTAAATTTTTAACAAGTGTTTCTCACTCTGCCTTTTGAGTTCCCTGAATATCATCATCTATCAGTATCTGCTTTGCAAGCTTTCTCCTTATTGCTAAAGTTGCTAAAACTGTCATGCATTAAATATGTTGTCAATGACATATAGCTAATCTATAAACCAAGATCATGTAATGCAGCTTAACCTTGACTTTCTTTGACAGTTTTCATAAAAATTGCTTTTGGTTTCAATCCTGTCTTCTTTGATAACCACAGTCATCATGGCTTCTCAGAGAAAATCCTCTCCTATGATCTGAGGAAGGAAGTTCTAAAGCTCATTGTATACGTCGAGTCTTCTACTTAATTATGTGAGAATAGTAGCTGCTGTAAACTCCTTGCTTAAAAAAAGCTGGCTGTTCTTATTCAAAAATGTAACCAAAGGTCAAGTTATCTTCAGAAACCCTTCCTTTTTGGCAATCACTGTTGTTAGCTTTATTTTCAGAGAATGGTGTAGTGGAAACATCCACTTTAGGCCATGTGAACTTGGTTTGAATCCCAGGTTCCCACCTGTGAATTAAGATAATTTTGGCAAGTAATTTAAGTTTTCCAGTTAGCTCGTTTGAAAGCAGGATGGAGAATGGCTAGGACATGGATTATTGTATGCAACAGTAGCACACCATATATAGCAAGTAGAAGGCCCTCAAATTCTAGAAATTCCATTCCCTGGCCAAATTTTCATCCCTGGGTTTTAGGTTGACACTAAGTTTCACAAAGTTTGTCAACACTGTGAGTACTGATTCCAGACTTCAGAGCAGAATTCAAATTCTACTGAAAAAGGATTCAAGTCACAGCAGTAGTAAAGTAGACAACCCAGGGAGGGCTGGGAGGTAGAGGAATAGGATGAGTTTGTCTATCTGGGCAGAGATGAGGATTTATGGAGCTTTCAAAAGCAAACCTCATGTACATGTCTAAGAATAAATATAATTTTGGGGTGCTAGCTCATGAATTCAGGTTATAGGAAAAATGTATAGAATTTATCAGAAGATAAAAATTTTTGTCTTAGCTTCCTTCTCTTCCTTAGAGGCTCTTAAACAAATATCTTCATTTATTTGTCCTTCTGTTTTCTCATCTGTAAATTGGCAACAAAAATATATCATGCTTTTTCTACTTCAGGGAGTTAGGAGAATCAAATATAATAATAGTGTATTAGAGACGTCTTTGAACATATAGAGCCCTGTACAATTGTCTGTTCTCATAATTTCCTGGTCTAGAGAGATTAACCATATACCAAGTACCAGAGGAGATATAAGAATTAAGAGAGATTATGTATATTTAAAAACGTCACATAATCTCCTAGAGAAAAACTCTCAAGAAAAGTAATAGATATTATGAATGTATGAAAGTAGTTTATGCAGATCATATGAAAATTTTCATAGTTTTATAGCACACACATATACACTCTACACCGTCAGAAAATGTCAGTCCTTTAGGACTTCGCAGCAACTAAAACTAGATTGAGGGAAAAGCTAGTGACCTGGAGATTTTATTACTGGAGTTTATATCTATTAAAACCTTAAAATGTAATATACTGAAAATTTTAACTACCAACATTTCAAGCTGTTTAAGGAGATTAAATAATACGGACAATTTTTTTAGGTCATTCAATCAACCTCCTAATATGGGCATAAAATTCAGAGGCTTGGCCTCTTGACCATGATTAGCTAAAGTAAAGGAAACAGTTCCTCCTGTCTTTATAGCATGATTTAACCATAGGAAATGTATTGCAAAAAACAGTTCCATGTAGCAAAACATACAAAACAAGCCCTAATTAATGCAATAGTGTGGGGAAAGACAGTGTGGATATTCATTTAACTGTCCAGTGGAGCTTCTAAACTTTTAAATTATGCATGGAAACCAGAGTATATAAAAAGGTTAATGGACTCCAAATGAAGTGTGATGATAGAAATGAGTTAGTGCTGGAGAAAAAATAAAATACCACTTATTCAAACAGCATGTACTAAGGATCCAAAGGAACAGATAGATTACACATTTGGAGTATTCAGGGTATATTTAATGAGTTTTCAAGAAAGGACTCTATTTAAAAATTGGTTCCAGAAAGACCCAGAACAACAGCAAAAATAACTAAACAAATAGCAAAACAATGACCACCTTAAGGCAAATACCCAGTTGGTCCATCACAAATAAGACCAAATAATTTGGAAAACTGTTAAAATGCCTAATTATAATGATGCAAAAAACAGCTTTAATTTCATGGGAAAAATATGGTAGCATGTTTTGGTTACATTTTCAAAAGGACACTCCACTGTTTTATTTTGTTTTTCAAATCTGACTGGAATTCTAATTTTTGCTATGTTAAAGAGACTCTCAAGTATTTTTAAAATCATTTCTTGAAAATGTTTCTTTATTTGGCTCCTAATGTAGACCAATCAACCCAAAGTACACTGCATTTGGAGAAAGAAGAATTAAAATGTAATATCAGTCTCTATTATATTTTCTATATTTTGCCAAATATTTTTATGATTCTTTTAAATGACTTTTAGGCATTGATATTTATCAATCTGGAATTTCATGTGTACACTGTTAAAATTTCATATTATACTGCAATGTGTTTGCACATTATTTTAATAGCATGAGGAAAGTTTAAGACAGATGATTTCCTATGACAAATTTTTCTCATTTTGTATAAAGGGAAACTTTATGGAGTTCAATTTTTTTTCAACAATTTCTCTGTCTAAACAGTTTATTGAAATATGAGACTGAGTATCACTTTTTGAAAATAGTTCAAGCTTGTTGAAGAGGGAATTATTATTTTTATAACCTCAGCAAACAGAATTTGATATGATAGTTCCATTATTTGCCAATAATAATATGACATTTAAAAGAAGAGAAGAAAATAGGTATGAAACTCGTATCTTAAAAATATTTAAATTAAAATTTAGTAGGTTTATTTTTGACAAGAAAAATGAACAATATAAGTAAACAAGACACACTTAAGGAACTGTAATTATTATCTATATGCTCTATATTATCAGAGCATTTTCTGCATGCCACACTCTATAACTTGGGTACATCATACTAAAATGGTTTGTATACATATCAGTTTCTCCTAATAGAATGTGAAATCCTCAAAGATAGAAACAATTTCATTATTTTTTATATTTCTGGTGTACTCAACATGTTGAAAGAATGAATAACTCTACTTATGAATTAGCGTGTATAAATACAATTTTAACAGAGTTTTTAAAACATTTGTCGCCATGGCCCCCAGTAAAAAGTACATGCTATATTGGGATACAGTACATATAAATACACATATGTATTTATATGTGTGTGTGTATATATATATATATATATATATATATATATATATATATATGAATCACAAATCAATACCTTTACTCCATGCACTGCCCTCTGATATTCTCACTATTTCATTAAAAAAAGACTTGACAATGAACTAAGCTGATTTTATAAATTACAAATGAGTCATGCAGGATAGAAGTACCTGGTTACTTAGTAGGCCCAATTATCCATCAACCGATGAATGGATAAATAAAATGTGGTATATACACACAATGGAATATTACTCAGCTGTAAAAAGGAATGAAGTTCTGATACATGCAACAACATGGATGAACCTTGTAGACATCATGTTGAGTGAAATAAGCCAGACACAAAAGCACAAATAGTGCATGATCTTGATGATACTAAATAATTACAATAAGCAAACTTATCATAGAGTCAGAATCTAGAATGTGGGTTGCCAGGGGATGGGGTGGGTGTAGGGCATGAGAAGTTAAGGCTTAAAATGTACAGAGTTTCTATTTGGGACAAATGGATGCTGATGATGATAGCATAACATTTTGAACATAATTAACAGCACTGAATTACATATTTGAATGTGGTTAAAAGGAGAATTTTAAGGTTGTATATATGGTACTAGAAGAAAAGATTTTTTAAAGTCCATGTAACTGCACAACACAATGAACCCTAAGCTGGGAAAAAGAAAAAAAAGAAAGAAAGCTGAAGTTTAGAAACCTATGATTTGTGGAATAGAAAAGAAATATAAGAATTAGCTCAACTCTAAATTAACTTATGCACATGTAACTATTAGAAAACAGGTACATAGGCATTAGTCATGTCATGAAATGTACTGGAAATGCTGGGAGTACAGAAAAGATTCTTGAATGTAAATGTCTGGAGATGGCTTCAGAGAGATGGTTTAACTCCACTTGAACCTTAACAATGTAGGATTTGTATATCTAGAGAAAGGAAGAACATTCTAAATAGTACTAGGTAAGAATGACAGCCAGCAAAGGGAGGGAGGCGAGAATGACTGTAATATGAGGAGGGATGAATGGAACGATATAGATTACAGAGAGATGATCTTGAAGAGTAGGTGGATTGAGTATTAGGCTGAGGACTTTATTAAGACCTCAAAGAGAAAGATCAATGTTGCATCAGAAAGCTACACTTTTTCCTTTGGATAAAAAATAATGTAGGCAAGGTACACAATTAGATTCTTAGTACCATGAGAAAGAGGTGCTAAAGATCAGGCTGGTTTGGAAACAGCTGCAGAAGAGTGCCTGATTGCTTAGCAGACCCAAGCAAAGTAGGGAATGAACCTTTTGCATCATGAGCCTGGTCAACTGGGGAAATAGTAGCAGGAGTGACAGGAATGAAGAAATTAAAAAAGACGGTCTGAGTGGGTTGTTGGGGTGTTTTTGAGGCACCACCAATTTTCAAACATGACTAGGTTTCAAAATTTCTTACCAAGGTTGTCCTCATCTCCCCCTGCTTTCTCTGACTTCCCTTATCCCCATATCACTAAATTAAGAAAACCCAGCAGTCGCTTTTCACAGAAAGTTTTGGGGAAAACTAAACCCAAGTGATACAAAAAGATAACATGGAGTACTGTTTTATTTCATTTTTTAAATCACCCAAGTCAATTCATTTTGGACCTCAGAATAATAATTGTTTTTTTCATGACTATAATTATAAATTGGGATCTATCCATTTGAAATAATCAGGTGTTCCTTAAATAGTATCTTTCTGGGATTGATTCATTTTAACACCATGATTTTATGTGAAATGGAAATGTCTCCTTTGTTAGCTTGCTTTCTTTTTAGACCCAAAAGATGCCCATGATGAAGGTGATAGGCAACATGATAAAGTAAAATATTCACATTTACAGGATTATTCTGAGTTGGCATTGTGTGTATGGCAGCTTCACATACCAGAGAGGAGCTGGTATGCACATCTACAGCTTTAGAATTTGTTCAGATGCTTGTAGCATGCAACAGATCATACCTCATAAATACCAAGTGCCTCTCTTGATAGAGGCTCTTTTTTCACATGTTCTCATAGATTTTTGGGGGTTGGTCCAAAGATGCATTACTCAGTTTATGAGGTGAGTTATGACACACAGCAAGTTCCTACAAAATCCATCCCCGTTGACGAAAGGTGACCCTAAACGAGCAAACGGGAGAAGATTCTTGTGTGTGAGAAAGACCTGTGCTGCTGGAGATCTGCTGGGTGGGTAGACAGTGTTGCTCCAGGTTCTGTACCATAGCCCTGGGGGGATCAGTGTTTCAAAATATCCTTGTTGAATGGCAGGTGATGCTCTGTTAGGGAAGAGCCACTTAGTTTTCTAGGTCCTCGTGGCTCCTAACTTGTGTTAAAACGTTTCCTGAACTAATAATGACAACCTTTTGAAAAAAAAAAAAACTGAGACACCAGCAATGGATGATTGAAATATTACAAGGGCAATTTACTTCCTTCAAGTAAAACACAATTAGAATTTGGTATGCATTATTTCTCTAGTGTGGCCTTTTGGAGACAACATTTTGTGGAGCAGTAAGAACATCTAAAAGATTACTCTTTCCAGGTGGCAAAGAGTCTTGTAAGGAGCTAATTATTCAGAATCTAGTCACTTTCTGTTAGTTCTTTGTAGTGAGTTTAAATGATAGAAAGAGAGCAGGTAGTGTCAACCCTCACATATTCCAAGCTCTTAAAATCACTGATGTGGTTTAGTTCTAGACACGAGTCTGAAAAGTGGAACCTGAATCATGACAAGCAAAATAATTCCAAGGCTTCTGAAATGTGACATTACTGCTGATTGCCTGAGAGTGTGACTATTACAAGGGGTCAACAGTGAGACTGCACTAAAATATGATTTAGGCAATCTTTTTTTCTTACTAATGCACAAAGGAATATAATGGAAAACTAACTTTGCTAAGACTGAGAAAATACGTAAATGAAACAATGACAACAGTGAGAAACCATATTGCACATGGAAAAATCCCATGAGGCCTCTTTCAGGTCCTCCAGTAATATGAAAGCAATGAATTTAAATAACGCTTAGGAAATCCGGCAGTAGTGAAAGTCAAAGGATGTCACACTCGGATACCACCAACAGCGCCACGTAAAATTGAAAACTGGGTGGATTTCGGTTTTGGCATAAACCAACCATTTTTCACTTCTTCATTGGGTTGGTAGAGGGGTGGTTTGGGGTATGGTTGGCTTGTATGCAGGGAGGAGAAGGGTAGAGTGCGGCCTCTCAAATTCGTTTAAAATTTTCTGCCTTGGGCATTTTTCTTATCCACCACCCTCATCTTAATATCCATTCTGTGAGTCTTAACCCACAAAGCCAACTTTAGGTCAACTTTTGCTTCCAAAGATTTTTATTTTATTTTATTTTTTATTGTATTTCTTAAGTGAATGCTCCTCCTCCACATTTTTCAGTCTGAAATTAATCTAATAAACCCACGTGGGCAATAAAACAGCATTATAAATGCATTATAAATTTTTCTTTTTGACTTGGCTGAAAGGTCCCTATCTTTAAGTATCTCTCTGAGCTTTAGATTTATCATCAGTAAAATAGAGCTAATATACCAGCATCATAGGATTGTGGTAAAGATTCCCTGAGTATGGTTATATAAGGTTGCTGGCACCATAGAGCTTGACACAAAGGTGCCTTCGTCTTTCACACCATGCTACCTAAAAGGAAGTTCTGTACAATCTGCAAAGATGGTGTGTAGTAGTTCTAAAATATTCTTTAAAAAAAAATCCCAGTCCATCTGAAGTACAACAACACATTCTTAATCAGTGATAGGTATTTCACTATAAAAAGGATTCTCAAAGTTAGGGTCATTTCAAAATCTGGTGGGCACATCTAATGTGTAGATTGCAAAGGCCACACAAGTAATTCTGATACACCTAGGAGATATATTTTTGCCTTGCAGCCCCTAACTTCGCTGCTCTTAGGGAAACATGATTCTTGAGAAACCTTTCAAGGTACGGATAAAAGTACGGTTGCTTTGACTGCAGAGAGTGGGTTTGAGGAGGAGCTGGAGCCCCTATGGCCCACTTCCTCTTCTCTTCCACCAGCAGTATCTGAGGCAGCTTCAAAGAACATATGCAGTTTGAAAAAAAAAACAAAACAGCTATGAAATAATGTTTGAGGTGCAATGCTCTGGAAATAATCATACATATATTTTAACTTACCTGTTCATTTTTCACAGAAGCAAAGTAGAAGCCTCTACAAGAAGGCAGGATTTCAATAGTAGTGTTTCCAGAAGTAAGCAGGGAATTCACTTGCTTTTATAAAGTTAAATAAACAAAAGCTGGCTCCTTCAAAAGACCACATGTATTCCAGTTTCTGAGTTTTCCTGGAAAAATCAAGTCTTTCCTTTTAAAAAAATACAGCATTACATAATATAAAAACATAGATGTTTTATATGTTTTGAAATTTGAATCAGTTCAGAATCAAATGCACGTTAAATTATCATTAAAATAAGATATGGGCATAATTATGAAAAAATGTTGTTATTCAGAAAATGAAAGAGTTTGAGATATAAAAACCACAGATTTCTTCTATTTCCCCCTACAGGCATTGAATATTATGAAGTAATATGCTGCTACATTATAATTCAAAAATATTTTATTTTTGTAGGAAAAGCTTAAGTACTCCCACATTTCCAGATTTTTGATACACATAATTTATTAGTAAGATTTAGAGCATATGCTACCCTTGGGATCTGAATGCTATCGTCATTAATAATTCTTTCTGTCATGATAATAAAATCATGCAATTATATAATTGTACAATCTCACATGTGGCACTTTTGGACTTACATGTGTCAGTTTATTTTTGATGCCTAATTAATCAGTTACATATTTTGTGATTTAATGTTATTTAAGTTTACTAATATTTTTTTCAAGAGAATTTTTTTTCAGTCAGTAAATTTGTGCCCTGAACTTCTAATTTGCTTGATACAGCTCCAGAACCAGCTAAGCCACTGCTGTGGACTGTAAGAAAAACTGCTATGTGCCTCATGTAGAGACTCTACTCAGGTTCCTGAGTCCACAAAAGTTAGTATAATCACACTGTCTCCTTTTACTGTGCAGCTCTCGTAAAGATAAATAAGATAAGGGAATAAATGTGTACATATCCGAGGCAGGACCATTCTCATTACGATGATGATGTGAACAACGAGCATATTCAAAATATGAATAATAAATACAAACTATGCAAAACCATTTGTAGTATTGCAACACATATAGAAATATGGAAAGGGGGAGGATTCGCAAGCTGGGCAATTGAGCAAGTTTGTTCTAATCCTGCCAAAGGCACTGGAGCGGCCGTCACTTGCCACATTCCTGTCTGGCCAGTCTCAGGTGAGTGGATCATTGATTAGTGTCTTTTACAGCAGCCTGTGCTGGATAATTCTTCACTGCTATTTATAGGCAGGTATGTTCCCCTTCACTTCTGGCAGGAGCAAAGGCCAAAGGCCAGGAACAACAAGCACCCTTTCTACCTCTCATCCTAAAAAACACCCACATTGTTTGGAATCGAATATTGACATAAAGCTATCATGTACCACCTTCATTTCAAAAGGCTGAAGCTTGTTAGCCTCCAGCTTCAATATCAGCCAGATATAAAATAGAAAAGGCCCAGTGGCCCCTCAAACAAGGCCTTGTGTGTTTTCTGACCACAGTGAGTAGCCAGGCTTTCCACTGATTTATCCATTACACTGGACACAGGCTCCTTGGAATATAAATTGCCATTTGAAAACAATAGTGTTGGAGCATCTGCTTCCTTCCTTTACAATATCTTCGGTCCATGGTCACTTCCACTGGAAAGACTTCCCTGATGTCCCTTTCCTAACGAGCTTTCTCTCTGAATGATTTTCTCTTTTTGTAGCTCTTTACCTATTCTTTGTGACACTTAGTTGTAATTTTAAATTTACTTCAGGATTCTTTGATTAGTGTCTGCCTTGCCCACTGGATAGTCAGTTAAAAAGAATCAGGAATGTATTTATTTTTACTAATGTTTCTATATGTAGTAATACAAAGAAAAAAGAAAGAAGGAAGGAAGGAAAAGAAAAAGAGAGAGAAAGACAAAGAAAGAAAAAGAGAGAGAGGGAAGAAGGGCACCCAGTTAAATCTGAATTTCAGTAAACAATGAATTACATTTTAGTTTGTTGTTTATCTAAAATTCAAATTAAGCTGAACAACCTGTATTTTATCTGGCAACATTTTTTGCTTACAGTTTTACCTTCGGTGCCTAGCATAGTGCTGGGATCATTGTAAGTGCTCGGTTAAAATTTCTTGAATGGATGAGTGACAGTACAGAGGAAGGAAGGAAAGCACCATAAAATTTTGGATTGTTGCCAGTCCATAAGAATGCATAATTGGATATTCATAATCCATCCCCCAAAACACTTCCTTGATGTAAATTTTCAAATGCTAGTCATAAACCATCAAGCTCACAGATGAAAGACTTTTTACAAAGGCTTGTCTATAAAAATGTCACACCAGAACTCTGCCATCAACTTAGATTCAATTCTCTTGGTTCCTACATATAAAAGATAACAGAAGTCATATGCACACCATAGAATTAATTAAAAACAGAAATTGAGGCAAAAGGGCTCTCCTAATTTTTCACAGTGTTGGTTGAAATATAGCAGATGAAACTTAAACAACAGGTAGTTGCTATGAGATCATTCAATGGAGATGATGTGCGATGGGAATAGCCAAGGAAACTGGCAGATAACCTTCAGAAAGTTTTGGGTAAGCTTAGGGATTGCTCTTGCTCATCATCATTCTATTTGATGTAATTGCTGCTTGTAAATCACAGAGAAGATTGTTGTCTTCTCAGACCTTTTTTTTTTTTAGATTTATTTTTTATTTAT
>PVKH010034787.1:0-11818 GCA_004027955.1 Chaetophractus vellerosus | reverse complement strand
TTTTTTTTGAGGTACTGGGGGCCAGAGACTGAACCAGGACCTTGTATGTGGGAAGCTGGTACCACATTGGCTTCCCTGAGTTGGTTTTTCATTTATTTTGCTTGTTGTTTGTTTTTTCCTGTTTTTTTCAGGAGGCACTGGGAACCAAACCCTGGACCTCCAGTGTGGGAGGTAGGCACTTAGCCTCTTGAACTACACCCTCTCCCTAGTTCTTTATATCTCCTATTTCTTTGCTAAGGCTTTCTATTTTATCATTTGTTTCAAGTGCAGTCATAATTGCTTATTGAAGCATTTTTATCATGGTTGCTTTAAAATCTTTGTTAGATAACTCTAACATCTCTGTCATCTCTGTGTTGACATTTATTGTCTTCTTTCATTCAGTTTGATATCTCCCTGGTCTTGGTATGATATGTGATTTTCAATTGAAACCTGAGCATTTTTATATTCTATTATGAGAAATGGAATCACATTCAAACCTTCTGTTTTATCTGACTTTTTCTGACACCATTCCAGCAATTGAAGGGGGTGGGATGGATACTGCCTCATTACTGTCAGGTAAAGATAAAAGTCCAGACTCCCCAATTGGTCTTCATAGACACAGAGCAGGTTGTCCTTGTTACTGCCAGGCAGGAATGGGAGAACTGGTTCCCCAAGTGGTCTCCACTGACAAGGTGGTGAGGATGGCTTCTTTATGGCCGGGTGATAGTAAAGTCCTGATCCTCCACTAGGCCTCCTCCGACACAACCCCATTGGGTGTTGGGGCACTATGTTAAAACTTCATAAATGTGGAAGTCTAGACTCTCTGCTTAGCCTTTGCTGGTGTCAGTGGAGGTGGGGGTCACAGTTTTTTCTGTAGTATTTGGCTGGAGAAGAGAGGTTCTTGTCTAAAAGTTTTTGTCTTGCAAGGCTGCCTCTTTTCTGGTGTTTTGACTAGAGAGAAAAAGCTTTTTTTTTGGCTTTTTTTGTTTGTACCTGTTATTGTTTCTGGGTTGCTGTCTCCTCACCTCCAAGTCTAGGATATATGAGGCAAAAAGAAAATCCAGGGAACTCACCATTGTGTCATGGACTCTAGCTGGTCTGCCTTCATCCCACAAAAGACTCTTTCAAAGTCTTCTTTTGTTTGTTTTATGCATAATGTCCAGGGTTTTTAGTTGTATTTAGTGGGAAGAAAAGGGATAAGCATGTTTACTCCATTTTACCAGAAGCAGAAGTCCCATAACTTGTTTTTAAAAATCTAAATTATGTCTTACTGATTCTTCCATGTAACTACATATAAGTCTCTCTCATTCTTTTTAATGACTGCATATGTTATTCTATAAGTATGGATGAATATAATTGATATACTCATTCCCTGTTGATGAATATTTAAGTATTTTCTATGTTTAATATTATAGAAAACAATTCTTCCTAACAATTCAGAAATGTAATGAAACCAATGTGAGTTAGCAAAATGAACTTAATCATTTGGAAAACTAAAAATATAGGAACATACAGAAAATTTATTAAAAGAAAAGTGATAAAGGAATTCTTGACTACCAAATAGTAAATATATTTTTAAATTACAGTAAAAATGATAGTAGTGTGGTATAGATTTAAGTATAGACAGATAAATAGTTCAAAATAGAAAGTCCAGAGAAAATGGAAGTTAGCAACTCTGGAAAATAAAAAAGAAGCTGGTTCTTATCATCTCACTTGTTTTATTAAAGTAAATCCTAGGTTGATGAAGGGGTAAAATGCAAAAAAGAAATTTAAGAGGTCTTAAGAAAAAAAACCTGGATGAATGTTTTTTACAATCTAGGGATGGAGAAGACCTTTCCAAGAATGATAGAAAAGACACTATAGAGGAAAAGGCTCATATATTTGATTACATGAAAGTAAAAACTAAACCCTTTTGGGGAGCAAAAAACATATTGAACAATGTAAAGTACAAGTAAAAAAGGATAAAGCATTTGCAACAAATAAAGGACAAGGGTTGCTATTTCTGCTATAAAATATTTCTGTTAATTAATAAAAATGAATATCCCTATGGAAAACTAGGCAAGGAACATATAAAGAGAAGTCAAAATGAAAAAATGAAAATTACCAATAAATATGTAAAATATATTTATCACTAATTATCAAAGCTATGCAAATGAAAATAGTGAGATAGTTTTCATTTCTCAGATGGACAATGACAAAACTTATTTGACAAAACCTGATACCAATAAGAGTATGGGAAAATTTGCCCTCAATATGAGTACAAATTGGAACATGCCTGTAAACCTGAGTACAAGTTGGAACATTTCTGTGTGGCAATATGTATCATAATTTAAAATTGGAATACCCTCTGATACAATAATACTTTGAGGACTGTATCCTACATTTTCATCATAGTATAGTTTATAATAGCAAAATAAGAAACAGAAATAGTGTAAATGTCCATCAATAGAGGGATGCAAATAAATTCATATAGCGTAGGCTGAAATGTCCTACAGTTTTTGTTGCTCTAAGAAATCATTGCCAACAGACTAATAAACCAGCAGCTACCCTAAAAAATAGTGTTACCTTCCTGCAAGAACATCCAGTTTTTCTCTTCAAAACTTCTGGAAGCTCTTTTGCTTTTTTCCTATCATCTCCTGGCAGTGTTCTAGTGCTCAGTCCTCAAGTACAATATTTCAGTTACTTAAAACAACACAATGAGAACTGAAACGATTGCCTTTTTTCCCCAGTTGATTTATCTCTAGTAGGTAAAGTTGTTGCCAGCACCTTTTTCACGTTATAATTTTGCGTTCTCAGTTGTAAGAACTACAGATTCAAATGTGGATGAACTAATCTTAAAGTAGATGTGGCCATACTATTCTTCCTACTGTCCTTTGCTGGAGTATCTGGAAAATAGGGCTTGTTTGGGTGAGAGTAGTAGCCTATGTGGATGAAATATAGGAGTTGGTTGAAGGTAATGAGTTTAACATAAGAATAAGTAAGGTTGTATAAAACTGTAATCTTGTTTCAGGTAATAGCATCTGGTGAAATTATGGTCATCAGACAAAAATATATTCAATAGTATCAGTCTCATTTGAATATAGAACACAGATAGGACAAGGTCAGATGATTGCTTGTCTGGTCCTGTATTCTAAATCAATAATATGATTTGACTCTTAGTGGACTAGGGCTTCAGGACACAGATTAATTTTTCTTTTGTGGGAGTAAAAAGGGTAGAATAT
Source organism: Chaetophractus vellerosus (assembly GCA_004027955.1). NCBI lineage: Eukaryota > Metazoa > Chordata > Mammalia > Cingulata > Chlamyphoridae > Chaetophractus > Chaetophractus vellerosus. The sequence continues at coordinate 8,618 of PVKH010034787.1, read as the reverse complement.
TTTCACATTAAAAATGATATCAAACAGAATTTTGGAAGAAAGTGAAATGGGAAGAATAAACCTTAAATCTAGAATGAGAATCAAATTCTGGAGTCCTTTTCACTTAAAATCATAAGATAATATTTTGATAGTCTGAACCAAATAAAACAAATAGAAGCAATTGCTAAGTATTGATAGGGAAAGGAAAGAAAGTGTGACCCAATTCACTAGAAAGATTTTTTTTTTTTTTTTTTTTTTTTAGGTACTGGGGCTGGGGATTGAACCTGGGACCTTGTATGTGGGAAGCTGGTGCTCAGCCACTGAGCCACATTGGCTCCCCTCAGTTGAATTTTTTGTTTGTTTGCTTGTTTTTGTTTTGTTTTGTTGCTTTTAGGAGGCACCAGGAGCCGAACTGGGGACCTCCCATGTGGTCTGCTTGAGCCACATCTGTTCCCACTAGGAAGATTTTGATACAAAATGGAACAGTTTTCTCCTTTTGTTAGTCAAGCGGAAGATTAATTATAATAATTCTTCTCTGATCTATTATGGAGAGATAAACCTGGAAGGTGTAGGATATGGATCACTTTTTTTTTTTTTTTAAGGGGTACCAGGGATTGGACCCAGGACCTTGTACATGGAATGCAGGTGAGCTACTTCCACTTCCTGTTTATGGACCATTTTATTGGTTTTAGTCCTAGAAATCAACAAGTGTAGGTTTTTGCACTTTGCATATAGTTACTTAATAATAATTTTTGTTTTACTGTGATTTGTTCTAGTTTCAATTATGAGGTTGGCTACTTTCATAGTCCCTTTATTTATGTAGTTGCTTTAAAGATAATCTCTTTCTCATTAAGAATTTAACAGAACTATTTTTCACTTCATATAATGTTTCAGAAACAAGTAAAGGAAACTTAAAGACAAGGTGTGGGAAGGCTGAGAACATAAAAAAAGTTGAACTGAAATGAACCTCTTTCCTTTGATTTGTGTGAATCCTTCTAGTGTTTGAATAGTGAGGCATGGGAATGAGATCAAGAAATTGTACGACAGTTCAAAAGTGAAATACTCTTTCTTCCCCCTTGCTTTCTTTTGTACAACAGTACAATCAGAAGAAATGAGTTCTGGACCCAGACTCGGTCCTTACAAATGGAAAGATATGGGTTGAAGGGTGATATGGCAAAGAGCTGAGAACTAGCATTCATTGTGCCCTCACTCCAGGCAAGGTGGTAAACACTTTACATGCATTCTTTATCTAGCTTCACAAAATTTTGTAAAGTAAATGGTATTATCCATTTTTTTACAGATGTAGAAACTGAATTCCTGAGAGGTTAAGTAACATAGCACAAATTACAAAGAAGAGAAATGTTTTGAAGATCAGGTGAAATAATGTTTGAGAACTTTGAAAACTGTTAAATGCAATATGAATTTCAACTATTGTTACTATTCTTACTTTTCTCTTTGGCAAGGAAAGTAAAATTCTGTTCTTTCCAGGTGCTCTTTCCAGAGAGGCTTCCACTTATTATGCATTAACATAGCAACTGTTCCCATTTCCATGAAGGGCAAGATTAGTGTTTATAAGTGTCCCAATGGCCCTTCTGTTACAACTGGCAGAAACAGATATTTTACAAAGTGGAACACAGATCCAAGATGAAAACAAAAGGAAATCCACTTTCCACACTACTCTGTTAGGTGGATATTTAATAAAATCCCACAGTGTTAATAAAATAATTAGTTTTATGTATGTGTGGGAATCATTGGGCTGATGATGACCTTGCATCATAATTGGTCTCCTGGGAAGGGTCACTCTTTCTTCTTATGACTTTACTGTCTTCTCTTTTTTTTCCATTCATACAAGCAATGTACACACAACCTATTTGTTAAATTCACAAGCACTCAGGTATAAACTCCAATAACCCTCGGATTATCTTGATAGTTGGTGTGTCCTGAGAGATAAGACTGTTTCTTCCCTAGTTGCTTCACTCCTAAACGACTGAGAACTAATTTAGAAGAGGCTGTGCCCTTTCTCTCATACAAAGGTTATCAAAATGCCCACCATTCAATTCTATGTTTTCCTTTGTGGTTGCAGCTATGGTTAAAACAATTAACCTTTTGATGGGACTATAATACCAAATAGTAGGGAGAAAGAGGCAAAAACCTTGTTCCTACATTCTGACTAGGACTATGTGGTTTGTTACATCTTTTCTCAAATGTTACTAATGATATGTCTAGCCTATTTTGCTTCCCAAGAGTCAAATAATCAAATAAAGCATTTTGTTAATTCTCATGATTCTCCTGCATTATGATCCTTACTTATTCAGTTGGGAAACTGGGGGAATTCTCAGAAGACCAATTACAGAGAGCCTTAGAATAAGCCCTGGACTGAGAAATCTGATTACATGCCTTTCTACTACACTTTTGCATGTCACATGTAGGTTTCTCTCTCCATGAAAAAAAAATCTACTTTATAGGGGTTTAAAAGAATGAAATATATTTAAAGATTGTACCTATGATCCACATTGGCTCAAAATCGTTCTGTTAACTCGACATGCTAACAGAGTTCCTCTTCTTAAGACTCTTTTTTTTATATAACAATAAACTTTACCTTTAGAGAAGTTTTAGATTTATAGAAAAATTATACCAAAAATATAGTGAGTCTCATATAACCCCTCCCCCACAACACATAGTTTCCCCTATTATTAACATCTTACACTAGTATGGTACATTTGTTACAATTGATGAACCAATATTGAAGCATTGCTACTAACCAAAATCTATACTTTTACATTATGGTTTACACTTCGTGCTGTACAGTTTTATAGGCTTTGACAAATGTATACTGTCATGTTATCTGCCATTGCAGTATCATACAGAACAGTTTCACTTCCCTAAGAACCCCTGGCAGCCACTGTCTTTATATGAATGTTACAAGTTATTCCTCTAACTCAAGATAATTTCTACAATAACAATAAATCTATTTTGGCCCATGGTTACACTCCTATCTTATGTGTGTTCATTCTTTATTCTTTTTTTTTTAATTAAAATTTTTTTTATTTTTCTTTTTTGCCCCCCTTGTCTGTTTGCTTGTTGTCTGTTCATTGTCTGCTCAGTTTTTTGTTTTGTTTTGTTTTTTTGCTCGTTGTCTGTTTTTTAATTATTTTTATTTAAAAATTTTTTTTTCCTTTAGGGGGCACTGGGAGCTGAACCCAGGACCTCCCATGTGGGAGGCAGGCACTTAACTGCTTGAATAACATCCACTCCCTGCTCATTTGGTTTTGCTGGTTGTCTGATTGTTGTTTTTGCTCTTTGTCTCCTCGTTGTTTGTTTGTTTTCTTTAGGAGGCACTGGGAACTGAGCCTGGGACCTCCCATGTGGGAGGCGGGTGCTCAACTGCTTAAGTCACATCTGCTCCCCATTCCTCACTCTTGAGGGATTTGGGATGATGTCTGTTTTGACTGCTTCAGGCTGAAAGGGGACCTAGATATTATGGGGCAGATGGAAGGAATTGCTTTGCTTGCAGTTGTAGATACTCCTTGTTTTTGGGGTATGGGACTTGTCCATCATCATTTTGTTAGTTGTCCATGGCAAGCCTGAAGAACTGGAGAGTAGGAATTGGCTGCAATTCTGTGGGATTTAAGGCTCAACCAGCATATGAACAATCCAAAGATTTAAGTCTCTGAGAAATATATTTAACAGGTATATTGAAAATTGTAGGTTCAAATAAAAGGAGTATAAGAATCATGGCTAGGGGAATTATAAATGAGCATAACTATGTTATTGGGGAAATAGATTATCATATATTTCCAAATAGAGCCTGCCAAGGGGCTGTTGATTTCATGAGGCTGTGTGCCTTGCCTTTGGTTTCCAGAAGTCCCTGGAGCCCTCAAAAGCATTTTTGTTTGAGGCTTTGTTTATTGTGGCAATTAGTGAAATCTGCCTGAGACCTGCATAAGCGTAACCTCTGGAATGACCTGATTCACTTTGAAATCTCTTAGCCACAAAAACTCTTTTTATTTAATGTTTTCCCCTTTTGGTCAAGATCTTTTCCCAAAAACATCACTGGTTAATGCTTTGTATAATCCCTCCGTGCCTTGGTGGAAGTCATGTCCCATGTCAGGGGTGGGGTGAAGGTAGTAAGTTATTTGCAGAGTTTAGCTTAGAGGTAGGCCACATTTGAGTAACAAAGAGGTTTTCAGGAGTTACTTTTAGGCATTAATTATAATTAATTATAATTAAATTAGGCTAGATTTCATTTACACAGGAATAAAGTTCTTAAGTACAAGCATTAAGAGTGAGGGCTTGGCATATTTGCCTGTTTTCTTTTATTAGGCACGGCTTATTTGTTCCAGAGATTTTTGCCATTTTATTTGAGAAAGTAACAGGACTTCCCCAGGATGGAAGTTTAATATTTTTTTATCTACTGAGTGGGTCTCTATTGAGAAAACATACCTATGACAACATGAATACATTTATATTCCATAGAAATATTTTCCCACATATATCACCTCACTATCAACACTCTGTACAAGTGACATACTTTTATTAAAGATCCTGAAAGAACATTCATATTTGTATTCTGAACCACAATCCTCTGCCATCCTAGAGCTCACTGAGTTATACAGTAGCCATTTTATCCTCTAAACTTTCCTTCTTGCATCATGGATGGCCCAAAACATCCCTTTGAACCACATTCACACTCACACTTCAGTGCTGTTAATTACACTCATGTCACTGTACCAACATCACTTCTGTCCATTTCCAAATCATTACAACCAACCTAATTATAAATTCTGCTCAGATGAAACATCAGCTCACAAATCTTTACTCTCCTTCTCTCTCCTGGTAACCTATCTTTCAGACTCTACCTACATGAGTCTTCTCACTATTCTTAGTTCATATCAGTGAGATCATGCAATATTTGTCCTTTTGTGTCTGGCTTATTTCACTCAACATAAGGTCCTCAAGGCTTATCCATGTTGTCGCATGTGTCAATACTTCATTTCTTCTTTCAGCTGAATAATAATCCATTATGTATATACCACATTTTGTTCATCTGTTCATCTGTTGGGGGACACTTGGGTTGCTTCCATCTTTTGGCAATTGTGAAAAATGCCACTATGAACATTGGTGTGTGTATATCTGTTTGTGTCCCTGCTTTCAAGTCTTCTGGGTACATACCTAGTAGTGGGATTCCTGGATCATATGACAATTCTATACTTAGCTTTCTGAGGAACACCAAACTGTCCTCCACAGTGGCTGCACTATTCTGCATTCCTGCCAGCAGTTCCTATTTCTCTACATCCTCTCCAATACTTGTAGTTTTCTTTTTTCTTTTTTTTAAATAACAGCCAGTCTAGTGAATGTGAAATGATATCTCATTGTAGTATTGATTTGCATTTCTCTAATAGCTAGTGAGGTTGAGCATCTTTTCATGTGCTTTTTTTAGCCATTTGTATTTCTTGTTTGGAAAAGTATCTGTTTGAGTCTCTTGCCCATTTTTTAATTGGGTTGTTTGTCTTTTCATTATTGAGTTGTAGGATTTCTTTATATATGCAGGAAATTAGACCTTCATCAGAGTCCATTTACAATAGCAACTAAAAGAATCAAATATCTAGGAATAAACTTAACTAAGGATATAAAGGACTTGGGCACAGAAAACTACAGAACATAGTCTAAAAGAAATCAAAGAAAACCTAAATAAATGGAAGAACATTCCATGTTCATGGATTGGAAGCCTAAATATCATTTAGGTGTCAAATATACTCAAATTGATTTACAGATTGAACGTAATCCCAATAAAAATTCCAACAGTAGTTTTTACAGAAATGAAAAAGCCAATTACCAAAATTTATTTAGAAGGGTTAGAGTCCCTGAATAGCCAAATACATCTTAAAAAAGAAAAACAAAGTGGAAGGACTCATTACCTGACTTTAAAGCATACTACAAAGCTACAGTGGTCAAGATTGCATGGTATTGGCACAAGGATAGACATATTAACCAATGGAACCAAATTGAGAGCTCAGAAATAGACTTGCTCATCTATGGCCAACTGATAGTCAACAAGGCCCCCAAGTCCACTCAACTGGCACAGAATAGTCTCTTCAACAAACGGTGCTGGGAGAACTTGATATTCATATCCAAAAGAACAAAAGAAGATCTCTATCACATGCCCTATACAAAAATTAACTCAAGATGGATCAAAGACCTAAACATAAGAGCTAGGACAATAAAACTCCTAGAAGATAATGTAGGAAAGCATCTATGAAATGCTTTCCAAACTTTACACTCAAGGCATGAGCAATGAAGAAAAAATAGATCAATGAGACCTCCTCAAAATTAAAAGCTATTGTGCTTCAAAAGAATTTGTTAAGAAAGTGAAAAGGTAGCCTACTCAATGGAAGAAAATATTTAAAATTCTTTTTTAAACTCTGGTTGCTTGCAAGTAGGTACACATTGGCAACTACAGGCATGTAGGGCTGGCTGGTCCCATTTCTTGGACCTGGATATTGATTACTTTTAATTCCCAAAGACTTGAGAGAAGGGCCTGATGAACTTTCAAAGTCATGATACAATCTTATTCTCTAAAGCCAGAAGCTGAAGGTCAGCTCAAAATTTGTAGGAAATAAGGATACTAATTTTTTATAGGATTTTTGTATATATTTTTAGACTATTTTATAATATTATTTATATAGTACATTTATATAATAATTGCAATATTAAATTATCATTAAAGGAGAAATGTTTATCAGAGACCTCATAAAAACTAGCCATGATTTTTCCATAAAATTTAGAATTGTTTTATTCTGCCTTTTCTGTGTCTCATTGTAACTATGACTTTTTAAGATAGTATTTTTTTTATTTCTTGCAAAAATAATATTGTAATATCTTATGATCTTGCCTCACAAAAAATCTGTAGTTTTGGCTCATTTTTTATGTTCTCGTCTGTACTGAATGATATGCACATACAATTTTAAACAATTGAGGCCATAGCATAGATATAATTTTATAATCCAGATTATAAAACGTTATAATCCAGATATAATTTTCTTCAGAAGGGAAAGAAAATTAACATTTATCAAAGCACAAGTAAGGGTCAGGAACTATTTTAGGCTCATTCATATATTTTATCTCCTCTTTTATTTCTCATAACAATGCTGTAAGGTATGTATATTGCTCCCTTGTTTATGTGGAGATTAAGTAACTTTCAGAGATCACACTGATAGGTGATAGAGTTAATAGTCAAGCTGACTCCAAAGCCCATCCATACTCTTTTTTTCCATTATACACTGCTGCCTCAATTAAGTGTTTTTTTCCATAATTTACTACCAAATTTTAATTTTAATAGCTTCATAAGATTCTATTAAATCATAAGCTCCCTGCTAGGCTCCATCCTCCCACCACAACTACTGCCCTGTGGGCTCTCTGCTCCCTACGGAGTCCAGTGAGGCCACCTGCATGGCCTTGACTCCTCCTCCATCACACCTCTCTGGCCAGGACCAGAGCTCAGGCAAGGACATCATGGATAATATACACTAGGTTGTACACAGCAGTGGCTTATCTAGTGACTTGATACCTAGAGGGAAGAATTTTTAACCATGCATCCTTATGATAAAATTATTTTTGGTAATAGTCATGTTATGACATGAAATGAATAGTAAAATGTCCAGAAGAGAAATGCAATAGTGAACATTTTTATTTTTTGAAGTTTGTATATATAGTCATGCCAGTAAATAATAAAGAAAAAAAGAAATGTTGTAGTAAGAAAAAAAATCATAAGCTCTCTCAATAAGTCTCAATGAATACTCCGTAAGTGTCCAATAAATATGTATTCAATAATGCAAACCCCCACATCCCCAATGCATTCTCTTTTTTCCTGTTCTTTAGGATGAAAACCTCAGGGTCACTAAGGCCCATATCATAGATTTTAACCCTAATATTTATTTGATTTCCTACTATGTGATTGGAACTATGCTAAGTTCTAGGGGAACAAATGAAATGTAGGGTGCCCACTTGCAAGGCATCTAGTCAAGTGTAAAGATCAGATAGGTGATAATAACACAGTCATAATATGAGTAGTTAATGATCTCTTCCTTCTATTTGCCAGATGTTTTCACAAACATTATTTTATTTAAATTTTACAAGGTAGGTGGCATTATTATATCATCCCCACTTTTTAGATGAGGAAATTAATGCTTGAAAAGCAATACTTGTCCAAAGACTGATTATCCCCCTCTCCATTTTTAGGGAGAATTTAAATAACCTGTCAGAGTTTGTGTCAGAGGCAATATTCAAGTCCCAAACTTTTGGATTCTGAAGTTTTTAAGTGACAGGGATGGGATTCCCACCAAGCAAAAGCTATACTCAACCGCTATTCCATACTGCCATAATTTTTATGAAACAGTGTGGGTAAGTGTTTATATAGAGGTAAAAACAGAAATAGGCAGTTAAGGGCCCGGCTAGATAGCTCAGTGGATAAAGAGCTCGCTGGGAAACCACATGGGAGGCCCTGGGCCCGGTTCGGTTCCCGGGGACCTCTCCTAGCGGGCAGACCGCCATTGAGAATGGCAAGCCGCCATGGGCGGGCCGGAGCCGCCGTGGGCAGGGCAAAAAGCTGCCACGGACAGGCAAAAGCCGCCACGGGCAGG
>PVKH010034786.1:0-11817 GCA_004027955.1 Chaetophractus vellerosus | reverse complement strand
ATCTGGCACCCTATATGAAAATTAACTCAAGATAGATTATAGACCTGAATATAAGAATAATGATCTTAAACTCCTAGGAGAAAATGTAAGGAAGCATCTTTGAGATCATGTGGTAGGGAACAGTTTATTAGATTTTACATTCAAAGCACAAGCATTGAAAGAAAAGGGAGATAAATGGGAACTTTCTAAATTAAAATCTTCTGTGCTTCAAGAGTTTGTCACCATTGAAGTTGTTATCTTGTGTTAGCTGAATAGCTTCTAAAATATAGATATATATATAAATTAATTTTAAAATGATTAAATGTACAATTTAAAAAGAATTGAACAAGTGTTCATTGAATTAAAGAGTAGAAAAAATGTTATCCATTGGCTCAGTGAGGGCAGAATCTGGTGCCAGGTTGGCTCCATTACATGCCTACTATGTGATTTTGGATAACTTACAGCACCTTCCTATGCCTCAGTTACACCATCTGTAAAAGTAGACTTAATGATAGAGTTTTTACAGATTAAGTGAAACAATGCCTGTAGATTAGATTGTAATCTGGATGTTAGTATGCTAGAGTGGAACTTGGTTACAAAAATTAACTTCTCATGGTGTTGGACTTAAATCAGTTGAAATGTATTTCTCTACCACAATTTCATTTATAAAAGTTTGCATAATTGAATATAATAAAGTATTAAATAAAAAATGAAACACCATATATGTATGCAAATATATGGATTTTATACAAAATACAAGAAAATTGAAACTCTGAAATCAACCACTCAAATATAAATTTTAAAAGCCAAATAAAATTCAATATAAATTATTGCAAGAAACAGATATTTTTAAATTACACAAATGTATAAATATTTTTAAATAATGTAATTAGAAATGAAATATATTTTAAAACAATTGGAAATGCCTTTAAAGATAATTTTATTGTTTAAAAAAATACTTAGATTAAATCAATGTTACACAAAAAATATAAGGATTCCTATATGCTCAACTCCCCACACTTCCCACATAAACATCCTTCATTAGTGTGGCACATTCACTGCAATTGATAAATGCATCCTGGGGCTTTACTACTAAGCATGGACTATAGTTCATATTGTAGTCTACTCTCTCCCACACAGTTCTGCATGTTATGTGATGATATAAAACGGCCTATATCTGTCACTGCAATGTCACTCTGGACAACTCCCAAGTCCCAAAAAAGCCCCCGTATTTTTCCCTCTCCCTGCCCCCAGAGCCTCCAGTGGCCACTTGCTCCACATCAATGTTGTATGTTCTTCCATTGCTAGAATCACAATATATCTATAGTAGAATACCAGTAAGTCCACTCTAGTCCATAGCTCTTCCCCCAATCCCATGGATTCTGGGATGGTGATGTCCATCCCACCTCCAATTGAGAGGGGCCTTATATCCCATGGGAAAGTTGATGGGACTATCTTGCCTGCAGCTGCAGACTCTCTCTGTTCCGTAGGACAGCTATTATCCATCATCATCTCTCCGCCAGTTGTCCTGCCTGGGTGAGTACAATGAGCTCTAGAGTTGGTGTTGCAACTCTGTCAATGTTCCTGGCCCAGCTGGCACATGGACATGCCAAAGACTTGAGTCTCTGGATGTACACCTACACATCCCATCACCAAGTATGGGTTTTAATAGAAAGGACAGATGAGCCAAGTTCAGGGAAGACATAATTGAGTACAACTCTGTCACTCTCAGGAGCACAACAAAGGAATGAGTTCTTCACCACCTTAATGTACATTATTTCCTGAAATGTATTTTCTCAAAATCAAGGTAAAAGGCATTAGGAAAATGAAATAATGTATCAGAGGACATCATAAGTCAGATAGGAATACTCAAAAAATGATGGAACAGAACACAAAAAAAGCAGAAAAACATGAAAAAATAACTTCATTATTGAATTGTAATCTAGAATTAAAAAGTGACAGCATAATGCCTAAATAGAAAGAGAAGGTGAAAAGAAGGGAAGTGCTTAAAAGAACTTAGAGAGTATAAAATTTTGAGAAAAAATATCAAAACTTGAAGAAAAGCATAGAAGTTTCAATATGTTAATACTTAAATGACCAAAAACCAAAGTAAGACAAGGAACAAATATTAAAAATCATAGTACTGTTTTTCAGTAAAGAAAAAACCTTTGAAGCTACATATTAAAAGTAGACACTGAGCATTGACTCAGAAGGATGAATGGCAATGCATATTCTAGTAAAATTACTAGGGTTTAAAGAAAAAGTAAAATCCTTTGTGCATTAGAAAAAGCAAGGGGCATTATGGAAAGAATATTAGAAGTGCATCAATTCTTTCAAGAAAATTACACTGTTGAAGAAGAAAATGGGGTAATATATTTACATAAATAAATGAGGATCATGGTTTTCTACAAGCAAACCTGAAATGTAAATAAAAATGGCATTGATCCAAGTCATCCTTCTAGACCTTGGGTGATATTGAATCCATGATCCCTTGCAAATGAATGAACAGATTTCAGTAAATGAAATGTCTAGAAAACATTGACCTGAGGACAGATGTTAAGTACTAAATTTGAATTACTTTGTTCAACTAACAATCAATAAAGATTCTATGAGAGAGGAGTGATCTTGGTGAGATATCTTACAGAGGCCAAATACAAAAATTCATTAGCTCTAACTTTCTTTAGGATGCTTATCTATAAATGTGCTTATTTTACTGCTAAATATTGTCAAAAGCAACTAGGAGAGGGTAGATATTGTTTAATTTAATAATATCTAACATTACATACAAAACATATTTCTAAAACTCAACCTAAATCTATGAAACTAAAAACTAAACTATCACTAAATTGGCTAATTCAGGAAGGAGTAGAAGGAGATGAGCAGTGTGGCATCTCCAAAGACCACATGATCTCCAGCTCCACTGATGCTCAGACTAAGGCCTCCAGGGCAGGGTCTTTGGTGCTGTCAGTGGTAGGATCTGATACACAAAGGACCTGTAATCACTGAAGAGGCACAGAGGTGGATGGAGGTCAGTTTGCACTGGAATGCATTGCAGGACCCAGAAGGCATCTTAGGCCCTGGATAGGCAAACTTGACCCCATGAATCTCCAAGAGCCAAAGCCAGAGAGCACTGTAGTCTTAGCACTATTCTCTGTTTAAGGTACCATCTTTATTGTACAGTTTCCATAATTGTCAATCCAAAGGGATTTAGTCTGGTTTCTTGGCTGGGCATCCTTCAGGTGACTGCTCTGAACAGTGAAACTGATGCAGAAGAGAACATGGGTTGTAGAACTCCTATAAAGAATGGCAGAGTCCCACATACCTGGGCCAAGTGAGGAGCAGGAGGTTTGAAGGAATGGGTATGGAACTGGAAGCCCTGCCCCTCCACCCCTACCCTAAAGACAGTCCAGTCATGACACCTTAACATTAAAAATGGACAGCTTCCTTTTTAATTCTAATGACCATTTTTAGTCTAAAATTCTGAAGCTTTCCTGTGCTTTTCATTTAAAAAGAAAAGTTATGCTGTAATATTAAAAGCATAAATTTTCTTCCTTTAATATATTCCCATGTGGAAACTTTTCAAAAGACACTCCTATTAAATATATAACAAAACAGTTGTTTTTATTTTAATTATTTATGAAATTACAAAATAAAAGCAGCACAAGTAACTTGTAATGCTCTCCACTTTATGCTTTCCAAGTGAGCTCTGCATTGCCATTTTTCAGGGGTTGTGTTTGTTTGAATTCTATATACATAAATTCTAAAGATCTGCATCTTAAGGAAAAGTGCCATGAACTGAATGGGGACCTGAGCAGGGCACTACAGAGGCTGAGAACCCCCAGGACTTGAACAACTGCCAGTCAGGCCTACTTAGATCCCACTGAGAGAAAAAAAAAGTAGGTCAGAATAGCACCTTGCTTGCAAGGAAGGGACTCTGAAATGCCACTGTCCTTATTATGGATTGAGTCAGGTTCCCCATCAAGTCATGTTCTAGTCCTAACCTCCATTCCTGTGGGTGTGAACTCCTTTATAACTGGATCATCAAAGATCCTATTGTGAAGGTGAGGGAGGCTGAATCAAGGGGGCCTTAATCCAGTATGACTGGAATCCTCATAAGTAGAGGAAATTGAGTCAAATTCAGGCATAGAAGACAGATGGCCAGGTGACAGAGGCAAGGGTTGGATTATGGATTGCTGGCAAGATGCCACCAGCTTCATAGAAAGCATATTCCTGCTAAGAGCACATGGTCCTGCTGAAACCTTAATTTTGGATTTAACCTCTCAAACTGTGAGACAGCCAATTCCTGTGTTTAAGTGAACTAGTCACAGTATTCACTAAAAGCAGCACTGACAAACTAAGACAAGGCTAATTCTCTTTTTCCACAGGAATCCTGGATTGGGGATGTTCAAGTTGGTACTCTCATTTCATGAGTGATAGGTGTCATTGTTTGGAAAGGAATCTGAGCTATTGGTCTTCATTGTTCTCAGTTCCTGAGACATTCCTGGAGAAGATACTGAATTTTGAGTCCCTCCATCCTGCTCCAGTGTTGGTAACTGGCTATAGAAAGCTAATTCCTGACATTTTGTTGAATTTGCTGTCCTGGGATTGGTATTCCACATTGCCTGCCAAAGCAGTTCATGCTGCTTCAATCACAGCCTCTCTTTCTCCATCTGCAGTTGCTGAAGGCTCATCTGTTGCAGATGGTTGGAGCTGCCACCACCCAGGATGCCTCCCTGTGGGATCTGGGGAGTCAGGGCAGTGCCTGTTTCACTGGAGCACTCTGATTCTCTGGTTCATGGCTTTACCAAAATGAGGGTCAAGCCTTGGGTCTAGCCAAGAGATCATCTAATTTTAATGGTTTATATAGTAATGTTCTTCATCCTGAGTCATGGCTTGTTCACATCCATCATGAAGAGGACCAGAAGCTGAGTTCATCATACCCAGCTGCACTGGTGGGCTGATGGGGGGCATGATGTTCAGCTGAGAGAACATGGCCTTCCTGGGGTCCTGCCATGTCATTGTCTGATCAATGTGATTTAAGAAGTATCTCTGACCAGAAGAAGTCTTTGCCATCTCCCAGCCTCCTGGCAGAGGTACATGATCAGGTATTGCAAAAAAAGACTGTTGAAGATGTTGGACAGTAGCAGGTGCAGCTACTGAGCCAGAGACTACTCCAGTGGGGGTCAGTGTCTCAGGATCAACTTCTCCCAGCTGCAGCAAAGCTAGGGAGGAATGAGCTGGAACATGCTGGGGAGTCAGGGCTCTGCAGTGCCTGCATTGGTACTGGCCTGTCAGGAGTGGGACTTGTACTCCATGACTTGAAGAAGGAGTCAGCAGTTTCCAGATCCTCATGGGCATGGTTTTGGGGTTCATGACCACACTGAAGAGTGCTTCCAAATCAGTCTCAGAGTCCCCCCAGCCATGCATGATCTGGTGCCCAGTGGGTGGGGCCTGTGGGGTTGCATGGGACCCTGGGGGTGCTGGCTGCCCAGGCCACCCTGGAGGTGGGCCCTGGCCCTGGGGTGGCTGCATGGGTGGGTGTCCCTGGCCCTGGGGGACCAGCTGAGGTAGTGGCTGCTGCCCTGGATCCATGGCTGCTGCTTCCCCTATGCACATCTCCTGGTCTGGTGGAAAAGGTCTCTACCCAGACACCCTGGACCCACAGGGAGAGATGGGAGAGGTGGCAAGAGCTCTGGGCCAGGCAGCACCAGTCATCAGGACCCCAAACATTCTTTTTAATAAGTTGAAAGTCATACATTTTATGATGTTACATATTTTTTAATATATTCCTGGAAATCCAATCATCTGTTCATTTGAAGGAGGAATTTACTATGAAGGAGCTCACATCTGACTTCAGGGTGTGAAATGGAGTAGCTAACTGATTATAGGGTGGATTCAGATTCCATTGGATCTACTGCCTTCAATGACCCTGTCTGGAGGTTTAAGTGGCAAGGTGTGAAAAATGTGATTTAAAAACCCAAGGACAATCCTAAAATATGGGATTTCAGGAGGTCAATTGGAGCTACAGGCTGGGTTTGGAAAGGCACCCAGGAGCAGTCTCACATACAGCTGAAGCAGGCCTGTGGCAGAGAGGGACAGTCTCAAATTGTGTGGAAAAGCACCCCAAGTGGAATCAACTAATACATTGTTTGGCACCATTGAGAATAATGATACTGGTGTAATGTGCCATACAGACACAATAAAATAGTTTACAAAAAGGATAAGCATGACAATGTGTAAAACAATATCAATAGTCAAGAGCTTAATTATAAGGAATAAAACTGGTTCTAAAAGATTTATAAAAACAAGGGAAATGAAAAGTGATACTATGTAATATTTCCAATAAAAGATGGAAGGTAAACTTGATAAATATGTTCAACTACTACATATATTCAAACAAGATATTAGGGAAGTAAAACAATTTATACTGTTAACACATTTAGTTCCTAATCATGCAACTATTTTAGCTTCTGACCTTAGTTCTGTCATAACTATGAAACATTTTTGCATGCTGCCTCAACATCTATCTTACTTTGGCTAAGTCACTAGCCTCAACACTGACCTTTGGACCAGTTAATGAGCAGATTCCCAGCCCTGGGTCATGAAACATTTCAAAGCCAAAACCCTGCATCTGCAGCCACCACCCCCCCAAACACACACAGAGCAAATGATAAGGTAGCCATTCCCCCCAGTTACTCACTTTTTTACTCATGTTTGTTTGAACTAACCAATCCTTGACTACCTCAGAAAATTCACTAACTGGTAGCTCTGGACCACAGTGAAGGCTCAAGCCCACGAGACCCTCTCATTCTGCCTGTGTGTTCCTCATCTTCTTGATGAGTGACTAAAGTCAATCCCATAAACATGATGGACCACACATGGCACCCCAATCTCTTGGACCTGTGAGTAAAAAATGATCTTGATCATGCATTATGGTCTCCATTTCAGATTGTGTCATAAATCATCTCCACCAGGACCCAAAATTAAAATCCAACTGCATCATTTCAAAACAGTTACCCTCCTCTGCAAAGTTTTTTTCTACATGTAAGGGAACTACATTCTTTTCTCTTATTTCTTTTTCCTTTCTGTTCTTCTTGCAGATGAGTATAAACTCTTTTTTTAAAATTTTTAACTTTATTTTTAAAGAAATTTTAGATTACAGATAAGTTACATAAAAAAAATAATGAGAATTCCCACATACCCCACCTCCTCCCCCTCACACATTCCCTTATTAATAACAGCTTACATTAGTGTCCTCCTTTTGTTACAATTGATGGAGTAATATTGAAGCATTTCTACTAAGCACATTCTGTAATTTACAATATAGTTTATACTCTGCACTGTACAATTTTATAGGTTTTGACAATATGCATTATGGCCTGTATCCATCACTGCAATGTCATGCAGAACAATTCAAATGCCCTAAAAATTCCCTATATTCCTCCTATTCTTTCCTACCCCTCTGCTCAGAACCTGTGCTAACTACACCCTTTAAGTCAGTGTTACAAATTATTCCATTACTACAGTAATAATAAGTCTACTTTGGTCCATGTTTGCATTTCTTCAATCTTGAAGATTTGGGGATGGTGATACCCATTTTCCTTCAGATTGAGAGAGGGCTTAGATCTTATGGGACAGATGGAAGAAACTGTTTTGCTTGCAGTTATAGATTCTCTTTGTTTTGGGGGTAGGGGTTGTGCATCGTCATCATGTTGTTATTTGTCTTGAGTGAGTCTGATGAACTGGGGAATAGGAGGTGTTGTCTGCTTCTCTGCTGTGATTCAGGCATAAAAAGCACATACACAGAATGAAGATTTAAGTTTCTGGGACTTACACATAAAGGGTATAGTGCTAATATATATTCAAATAAAGAGGTAGAATAATCTTGTGTAGGGAGATTAAAAATGAGTTGAACTCTGTGACATTGGAGAAATAGGATATCATATATTCCAAGGTGAGGCCTACCAATGGGGTGCTGATTTCATGGTGTTGTATGCCTCACCTGTAGTGTCCAGATACTTCTAGAACCCTCATGGCCACCTGTTTGAGGCTTTGTTTACTGTGGTAAGTAGTGAGAGCTGCCTGTGAAGTGTGTAAGTTTATTATTTAGAATGTCCTCCCAACTCACTATGAAATCTCTTAGCTGTAAAAGCTCTTTTGTATTTTTTTTTTGCCCTTTTGTTCAAGGTCTTTTTCCAAATGCACCACTGGTAGCTGCTTGGTCATAATCCCTGAGTGTCAGTGAGGCACATCCCTGGGAGTCATGTACCACAATGGGAGCAAGGGAATGAGTTTATTTGCTGATCTTGGCTTAGAGAGAGGCCACATGTCAGTAAAAAAAAAGTTTTCAGGGGGTAATACTTGGGCAATAGATAATATTCAACTAATTTTGAATTTTATAAGGATAATGTTCATAATTACAAGCATTACTATCAAGAGCTTGGTTTAGTGGTCTGTTTTCTTTTATTAGACATTACTTATGTACTCAAGAGTTTCTTGCCCCTTTATTTGAGAATGTAGCAGGATGACCCGATAGGAATTTTTTAATGCTTTATTTATTTATTTTATTTTATTTTATATATTTTTAGGATACATCAATTTACATAAATGTTACACAGAAATTTTAGGAGTACCCATATGCCCTACCTCCCACATCTCCCACAACCTCCCACAAAAACATCATTCATCAGTGTGGCACATCACCTGTAATAGATATACACATTTTGGGGTTTTGCCGCCAAGCATGGACCACAGTTCAGACTGTAGACCACACTCTCTCCCACACAGTTGGGCATGATACATGTTGATATAAAATGGCCTATATCCTCCATTGCAACATCATCCAAGGCAATTCCCAAGTCCCAAAAAGCCTCTGTATTACCACTGCCCTTCCCTCTCCCTGCCCCCAAAGTGTCCGGTGGCCCCTGGCTCCACATAATTTTGTAATTTCTTCCATTGTGTGAATCACAAGTCTATGACATGACACCAACAAGTCCACTCTAGTCCATAGCTCTTCTGCCAATCCCGAGGAGACTAGGATGGTGATGTCCCCTCCACCACGAAGTGAGAGGGGCTTATATCCATGGATACAATGGAAGAGATTATCCTGCCTGCAGCTACAGGCTCTCTCCATTCCCCAAGATAGCAATCGTCCATCATCATCTCCCCACTAGGTGTCTTGGGTGAGTCCATTGAGTTGTATCATAGGAGTTGCAGGTCCACAGAGTCTCTGGACCCAGTTGGCACATGGACAACCCATGGCCTCTGGTCTCTGGAAGTACATCTAAAACTCTGGCATCAAATATAGGTTTGAATAGAAGAGACAGATGGACGATGTGCAGTGAAGACATATTTCGGTCAGACTCCGTCACTCTCATGAGCAAGGGTTCCAAATTAGGGCCTGCTGGTAAGGCACCAAACTCTGGGGGCTATCTAGACTGATATAGGACCTGGATATCTCCAAAGCCCTCAGAAGGCCTTCTGTTTGGGTGATATCTATATTGGAAGCCTAGGAGGTCCTACTGGGATCTGCATAAGTGTTACCTCTGGGTTGACCTCCTGAGTCACTTTGAAGTCTCTTAGCCCTATGAACTCATTTGTCTTTACCATTTTCCTCTTTTATTCAAAGTCTTTTTCCAGTCATACTGCCCATTGGCATTTGTTAGTAATCCCTCATTGCCAGGGAGGCTCATCCCCAGGAGTCATGACCCACGCTGGGAGGAATGTAATGCATTCATATGCTGAGTTTGGCTTAGAGAGAGGCCACATTTGAGCAACAATGAGGTTCTCAAGAGGCAACTCTTAGACACCCCATAACACTAGGCTATTTCAATTTCAAGAGCAAAGACTCATAAGGCTAGTCTTCAACAATAAGGGCCCATCAATGGATCATCCTCCTTTGCCAGACACTGCCCCTGCACTTGGGGGGATGTTGCTACTCTCCTGGAAAATATGGCAGAGCACTATGGCAGAGCACTACAGGGAATTCAGTGTTCTCCCATTTATTGAGTAATTCTTCACCCCATGACCATATCATGTGAGCATTTGAACAATTATGCATGCCTTTTATGTATGTTCAGGTGGACTTCCTCCCATGCACCCCCAACACTGACCCCCTCACCAATAATCCTTTCTCATCCCTGTTGTGACCTTTCTGTGACCAATAGCCTCTTCAAAGGTGACTGTCTCTTATTTTGTGGGTCTCTACTCTATGACCACATGAACCCATTAGTATTCCATAGAGGCATGCCCCAGGTGCACCCTTCCCATTTATCCCTCTTCATGACAGCACACACTAGTGACCCTCTCCTGTCATAGTTGACAAAGGAACACTCCTCCAAATGTATCCTCAACCATACTCCTCTACCTCCCCAGAGTTCTCTTTTACCTTCCTCAAGCCCTTCCCCCAGATTTATAGGCAGTCCAACCCACCCCCACAACCCCTACTCACACTCACAGTACAGCATCATTGACCTCATTCACATTGCTGGACCACCATCACCCCAGTCCACTGCCAAACCTCCCCTTTACTTTATCACAGATTCTCCCCACATTGAGCATCTCTCACCCCACCCTACTCTTTTTCTGTCTCCTGGTAACCTATCTTCCAGATTGTACCTCTGTGAGTCTGCTCAATACCCTTAGTTCCTATCAGTGAGGTCATGCAATATTTGTACTTTAGTGATTGTCTTCACTCACTATAAGGTCTTTGAGATTCATGCATGTTATCATATGTGTCAATACTTCATTCTTTCTTACAGCTGAGTAATACTCCATTGTATGTATATACCACATATTGTTTATCCATTCATCCATTGATGAACTCTTGGTTTTCTTCCAACTTTTGTGAATAGTGAATAATGCCTCAGTCAACATGGGTGTGCATGTATGTATTCATGTCTCTGCTTTAAATTCTTCTGGGTATATTCTTAGTAGGGGGATTGCCAGATCATATGGAACTTCTATCCTTACCTTCCTGATGAACCACTAAACCATCCTTCACAGTGACTGCTTCCATTCTGCATCCCCACCAGGAGTGGATTAGTGTTACTATCCCTTAACATCCTCTCCAACACTTGTAATTTTCTCTTTTTATTTTTAACTAGCATCCAGTCTAATTGGTGTAAAATGATCTCATTGTAATTTTGATTTTCATTTCCCTAGTAGCTAGTGATGTAGAGCATATTTTCATGTGCTTTTTAGATATTTGTATTTCCTCTGTGGAAAAGTTTCTATTTGGATATATTTCCCATTTTAACCACTTTTAAAAGTATTATTTGTCTCTTTTTTTGAGGTGTAAGATTTCTTTATATGTGCTGGACATTAAGCCCTAATCACATAGGTGTTTCCCAAATATTTTCTCCCATTAAGTGGGCTGCCTTTTCACTTTCTTGCTAAAATCTTTGAAGTAAATAAAAGTTTTAATTTTGAGGAAGACCTTTTTATTTATTTTTCCTTTCATTGCTCATGCTTTGGGTGTAAAGTTTATGAAAACATTTCCTACTACCAGATTTCATAGATGCTTCCCTACATTATCTTCTAGGAGCTTTATGGTCCTGGCTCTTATATTTAGGTATTTGATCCATCTTCAGTTAATGTTTGTACAGGGCGTGAAATTGTGATCATCTTTCATTATTTTGGATATGAGCATTTAGTTGTCCAAGTATAGTTTTTGATGAGAATATTCTGTCCCAGTTGAGAGGGCTTGATGGCCTTGTGGAATATCATTTGGCTAATTGTGTGTGTGTCTATATCAGAACTCTCAATTCAGTGCATTGGTCAGTATGTCCTATTACTGGAGGCCTTTACAGAGTAAGAGAGAAAAAGCCATGGAAGCAA
>PVKH010034785.1:0-11819 GCA_004027955.1 Chaetophractus vellerosus | reverse complement strand
AGCTGCCTACCCCTGGCCTCCAAGGGGTGGCCATGCCTACTTAATAGATGTGGTCATTGAGGTCCAGAGACGCCCAGGGATCTGCTCGCAGTAAGACGTTGACGCTGAGTGGTAGAGTTGAGCGTGACTCTTGGGCAGGTGATAGTGGAAACCCTGGGCTTGCTGGTGAGGATGCTTCCTACTTACTATAGTTCTGAGTTGAAGAAACCACTACCTAGCTGGGAAAGCTATTATGTGCTGTATTTTTGGCGGATTTGAAATCTTTTTATAGATTTTTCATAGTCATCGTTGCACGGTCCTTACCCTTCATTTGGGATATTGTGGGAAGGAAGGTATCATTTTTCCCTTTGGACAGGTGAGTTGACTTGGCCAAGGTCACCTATGTGGATATTGGCCGTGGCCAGATGCTGGGCTCTGGGCTTCTCTGCATGTCACAGTGATGCCATGTAGCCTTTCTAAATAAGGCATTAGTTTCCAGTTTTGTTTTTCCCCATCAGCACCCTGCTGTTGGGAGAAACCAGACACTTGGTCGGTGGTAGCCATGTTGACTGTGGCCTGGCCTGTACAGTAGCATCCAGCCATTTCTCTACTGAGAAGTTACAGGTTGGTTTGTAATGGACAAACATGATGGAAATTCCTTATAGGAAATTGTAATTTTGTATATCTATAACTCCATTTATGTATTTGTGCAGTTTTAGATGAGGAAGTGGTTTAGGGACTTTTTTTTTTATCTTTGAGAGGAAGTCTGCTATTGGGTCTTCCTTTTTAGGCAGATGCTTCTTTCAAATTGTGGACAAGATGGCGGGTTAGTTGTCCACCAAAGTTATCCTTTTCTTCCAAAGTGGAGGGTTGTTGCTGGGACTGCAGCTTCCAGCACCCCCTCTTGCTCAAGTGGGACCCGTGTAACTGTGTTCTGGCCATAGGATCCACACACTCGTTTTCGCCACCTGCCAACTAGAGGTGAAGGACTCGGAGGTATAGGGGATGGCAGAGTCACAATTGAATAGAAGGAACCTGGATTCCTGAACCACTGTGTGGAAGGCCACCGAATGACCACCTGATTAGACTTTTCATGAGCAAGAAATAAACCTCCATTATGTTAAGTCCCTAAGACTTCAGGGTTTTTCGATCATAGCAGCTAGCATAACCTTAACTAGAAATGTAATTTAGTCCTTTATACATTCATTCTACTAATATTTGTTGAACATTTTATCCTGCGCCAGACCTTGGCCTAGGAGTTGGGGACATAGATGAAGAAGATACTATTTCTGACCTTCCTTTAGTCTGGAAGTTACAAAAGTAAAACTATTTTACACTAATGGAGAAAATGCTTTAAGATGAGCTTAAGGGAAGGGAACCCAAAGAGGAGTTGTTTTTCTCAAATGTCAATTGAAAGAAAAGATTTAAACTTTTATATTAGTAGAGTTTTTATTCTAAATGCAGTCCTATGTGGGAACCTCCAAATTTAAAATAAAACAGAAAAAAAGAGAGAGTTTTATAGAAGCAGGGGCCTCTGGACTCACATTCCCTCTGAGTTCTGTTGACGTCCTCCCGAGATGCCCTCTCAAGACCCTTCGTGCTATTGAATGCCATCTGAGAACCCACAGAGAGAGTTAAGCCCAAAGGTAGGCTGCTAGTTCACTGATTTATATTTTCCATTCTGTAGCTTGTGGTATATGGAGGCTCTTTTTTATAGAATGCTTATTTGAAGTCAGCGGGAGTTTCATTGGCAGTGGGTGATTAACTTGTTCTAGAACTTTTTTACCTTTTGACCATTACTAGTTGTTTGAACGTAGGCAAGTTTCTTAACCGCTTTTTGCCTCAGTTTCCTCAGTTATAAAACATACGTAAAGAACTTTCACAAGTCTGTCACTTGGTAAATGGTGGTTCAGCAACCATCAACTATCCCTAACCCTTGTGTTATAAGCATCCCACATTATATTTATGAGTAGTTCTAAATTTTTACTGAAAAGAATAAATGGATACAAGAACTTAGTTCAGTGTCCTCGAGAATGCTATCTTAGTAGCAGGATTCTCTGAAACCTGTGGCTAATTTGTGTGTTCCTTTTGGTTCTATGTACAGGTAAAATTCTTTTGGTGCTTTTTATCATTGTGATGATTTTTGGAACTTAGAAGGGCTTGGAATTTTTCCTCATTATTACATCATCTTTTAAAGAGAATTATGTCCTATTCAGAATTAACTCAGATTTTTTTCTTTTTAAATATCAGCCCCTGGTCCCTTATAGACCAAGACAACACGACTTGGAACTTTTTTATTTTTCAATTTCACCACCTTGTGCGTTAATATGTTTTGGCAGTGTGGAAAGCCCTCTGGTGGTCAAAGTAATTCCTATGTGGCTCTATCGATGGGTGGTATAAAATCAAGTTCATGTTGAAGAACTGAGTTCAAATTCTATTTTTCTCCCTTGCTGACTTCTTTGTCTATTTAAACCATGAAGCAAAATTTCTACTTGAGCAATGATTAGTTTTAGAGATGTCTGGGGGTGGGGTAAGGAGTGGGACAGTTCCCTTTATCCAATGAAAATATATTAGCGATGTTAGGAACATTGTGGAGGGCTTAAATTCTGTTGTCCAATTTATTTCTGTCACTCCAGGAATGAAATTTAACGTTGTGTACTTTAGCATAAAGATCCTTATAATTGGACACAATGCTAAGCTTGGAAGAGGGGACTTAAAGATTATCCTCTCATTTTCTACAAGGGGAAACTGAGGCCCAGATAGGAGAAGTGATTTGCTCAAGATGTCAGCAGGGATCAGAGCCAAGAGCAGGAGTCAGGTGTCCTGTGTGCTGATTGCAATGCCAGGTTGACATTTTTGGCTATGTTACTTGAGGGGTATTATGGCTGGTTCAAGCCAACAAATCCTTGGTCTCCCCAACAGATCCCAAGGTGGCCAGGTCTTATACTCAGCCATGGGATACTTCTACAGGGGTCAAGCTCAACCCACCCACTGTCATTGCATTGCTCTGTCTCTTGTTTGGAACAACACAGAGTTCAGGGTTTCCTTTTCCTGGTTGAGTGTTGAGACTTGATTGGGTGTGTCGACTGGCATGATCTGTTGTGAAAACTTACCCTCGGCATATTCCTGCCATTAAATAGCATTTCTTGGAAAGGATGTGCATTAATCTTGGCTGTGTGCTGCCTGCTGCAACTCATCATAAAGATGAATGACTGATGGGTGACCTATGTCTGGTGTCCTAGGCGGGTGGATACCTTGGAGACACAGAAACATCTGCTTTGCTTGGAAATTGGCAAGAAAAACTGGCTGGCTTGTCCCTCCTTTGCCTGAAGCTATTGCGTGGGCTTATGTTAATTTTTTGGTTTGACTCTTTGGCTATATTTGGTGTAGGCTGGGCCCTGAGGCAATTTTTCGGTGCACCCAGGGTGGCGTGTTATGATTATAAGGAAGCCAGAAGGGTGGGAGCCCACTGAAGAGCACCTGGGAGGCCGAGGTTACTGGAGGCTGCATCAAAGCTGGAAATTCAAGGAGTTATCCAGAAGCCTACAGTCTTCCTGGCTTGCTTTTTAGGCCATTCGGACATCTTCATTACTGTCCTCATTGTTAAGCTCACAAGAGTAGGCTTGGTCTGTATTTGTAGGAACTAGGCAACATTTATGAAATAGAGAACAGCTAATAAGATAGGAATTCAATTTATTTGGGTTGGTCTTCTCGTTTGGGGACATGGTAGGGAGCAGTGCTCTAACCACTCACTGTTCTTCAGCCCATGTGGTCTGAGTACTTATCTGGAAGGTTAGGCATTGTGGCCGATAGAAATTAAATTATGGTCCCTGCTTTCAATGAGCTTAAAAATGATTTCTTTTTGGTGAGCATTTCTGGAGTGCCTGATACCTGCCCAGAAAGTTCTGGGTGCTTAGAGCTGAATAAGCCCATGCTCTCAGCAGAGAAGCTGTTGCCTTGTTCCCTCAGTTACTATTCCCGTGTGTGCCACCCATTCACCAGCACCTGCGTCCCTTTCCCTGAGACCTTTCTCGGGCTGCTGTGGCCACTCTGCTTCTGGTCGGGATTGTAAATGCCATAGACTGACAGGAGTTGGTGACTAAACACCCCATCTTCCCCGTCCTCAATTGGGATAACTCTGAGGTATATTTTCTCTGTCTCCCAAGTTCCCCAGAGCTCCAGTTAACCATGGTGGTAACTTGCTCGATATCGCACCATTATTCACTCCCTTTCCTTCCCTCTCTTCCTTTCCCATTCCCCCACTTCACCAATCCTGGATTTACCTCCCAAATAGACATTCACTAGAATCCTTGTCTCAAAATCCATCTCTGAGGATACCCAGGCTAAGATATTCAGGGTCTACGAATTCTTTTGGTAGGAGTCAGTTTCTGAAGACATGAGGTAAAAAGTAGGAGAGGGAGGGATATAGACTAAATGGAAAGATCTGGGAGGGCTTCTTGGGAGAGGTTACACCTGAAGTCAGCTTTTAAGGACTGGATAGGGGTTTTGTTTGGCAGCCAGGACAGGGAAGGGCATCCCAAGCTGAGAAGACAGCTTACGCCAGGGCCTGGACGTGGGAGGTATGTGTGGTATATTTGGAAAATGGTGAGAATCTGGTGGTTCAGTGTATACTGGGATATGGAGAATGTAAGGAGAGCTGGTGGGGGCCTGATCAGGGAGGGTTTGAATGCAAGGCTGAGATGCACAGACTTTATTTTGTGGGCAGTGGTGAGCCCTCCAGGTATCTTAGCAGTAGGGTAGCATTAGTCCATTAGTATGAAAAAGCAAGAATAATATACATGAGAAAAAGAAATTGGATAAGTGTGTGGATATCGTGTGACCTCTAATTGCTGGGAATTTCAAACAGAGGCGAGAGAAGGGTTAGTAATCAGAGTGGTTTCCTGGGGAGGTGGGACTTCAGTTGGACCCTGAGGAACACGTAGACTTGCATTCAGGGAAGGTGGGAGTGGGGCTTCCCTGGCAGGAGGACAGCATGTGGAAAGGCCTGAGGCCAGGAATGGTCTGGCATCAGGGACACGGCGTGGCCTGCATGGGTCCTAGGCAAATTTGCCTTTGTGGTCCCCTTCCTGCATTAAAAAGAAACCATTAAAAATTATATTTTATGATTCTGTTTGGTGTGATGACACATATATTAATATTACATATTTAAACATTTTCCTCAGCGTAAATGTTCATTGTTTTCTTCTAATCTTGAAGGAAATTGCATCATTTTCATGGTTGCCTAAAAGTCTCATGGGCCCAAGCACTATGCTCACTGTGCCTGATGGAAAAGTCGACCCTGCCTCGCTCAAGGGGAGCGCGATGATTTTATACACCTCTTGGAGGCTAAATGAAGCTTTCTCTTAAATCTTCTCAGAGACCTGTAGACTTTTAGCATGAGACGGAAACCTCTGAGTGCATCTACCAGGCCCTGAGAGGCCAATAGACTGGAGGGCACCATACAGGATGGATGTTCCAAGTACATCCAGGTGTCTGTGGCAGGAAGCCTTGGGAGACAGGAGTGAGGAGATGGAAAATAGGTTGTGGAGCTCAAGGATTAGGTCCAGTTTTTTATCTTCCTCAGGTCAGGTAAGCAGGCTCACCTTTGCTTATTCCCCCCTCATAAATCCCCCATGAACTTAGCCTTCCAAAGGTGTGTCCCTTCTCCTCAGTATTTCCTGGCTTTTGGCAACAGCCACCCTCTTTGTGCCCGTCTGCTGGCTATCCAGTGGTGCTGGAGAGGCACTGTCTCTCAAAAATGATTTTGAAGAAGAGGAGGTTTATTAAATGAAGTGATTTTATCTGAAGGAAAAAAAAGGCCTGTGGAAAGCAACCGTGGCGAGAAAACAGCCAAGGTTTTATTTTTTCCTTCTTTTCAAAAGCAGTCAAAACACATGCAACATATACTAGTAAAAGGATCAAAAAAGGAGAGAAAATTGCAGCTGGCAGTTGTTTTCTCCAGTATTATTTGGTTGTTCCTTGGCTTCCAGCTGTTGAAATGGCTAGTTTATAATAATGGGTGTTTTGCCTCTGCTATTAGGGTGTTGGTTTTTTTCTCCAAATTTAAAAATGAACTTGTGACTTCATTTATCCCATATGCTGGGGAAACAGAGACAGTTTTCTCTGTATGATTTTCATTGTAAGGATGTACTTAAACTGCCGTGTAAGTACATACATGAAGTTATGATTTTTGTGACTGGGGACGTATTTTAATGGATAGATTTTTCCTGTTCTTGCTCCAGAGTTAAGAAGCTGAGTTTGATAAGTGAATGCTCACTCCAAATACCAGTGCCACCATTTTATGGCTAGATCAAAGATTCATAAGTTCCTTTTTATGGATCCAAAATTGTGATTGGCTTGTCTTGGTGAAGCTATCCCCTAGAATACAGATTCTATGATTAAGCTCTCTGTTTCCTTCTCAAATGATCTTTCTTTGAAAATTGGGTTGATTTGTATGTGAGTATTTGGCTACTTAATTACAGACAACTTTCTGGATGGATGGAAAATCTGCTAATTAATTATTTTAAAGGCCATTCAGGTATATCAGCAGACCAGTGTTATTTCTGAAACACGGGGCCAGCTACATGACTTCTTGTGCCTGTGGCCCAGTGCCAAGGGCAATGCCAGTATGGTGTGATTTAATAGCAAAAGAAAAAATATATGCATCCTCAAAAAATGTCCCTCACCCTCCACACACACACTGGTCCATTTATAAAGCAGGTTGTTATCTGGTTGGGTTAAATTAGGATGTCACTCCTGGCTGCAAACACAGTAGCTTTGTATTATAAAGTCATAGACATTTAAAGTTGGCAGGGACCTTCTCAATTCTCGTCTAACCTCTTTAATTCAACAGTCGTGAAAACTGAGGTTCAGAGAGGGTCAATGAGTTGCCCAAGACCACAGCTTGCAGAAGAAGCTGTACTTGACTCCATGTCTTCTGTTTCCAAGTTTGGTGCTCTTTCTGGACTCTGGACTATACTGCCTGACCCCAAGTCAGGAGGCAGTTAGTGAGTAACGGAGGGAGGTGTTATGGGTTTACAGAGATGAGTGCAACATTGTCTTCTCAAAAAACTATCTATCAGTCTCCTGCAAGGGGTGAGGCCAAGGATACAAATAGTTACCATGTGCAAGCTAACTGAGTAGGTTTCGTTAGAGGTGGCTATGCTTATTGTGGATTTAATGAGGGAGCAATCCCCTGTGATCGTGGGTATCAGGAAAGCCTTCATGGAAGAGGTGGCACTGGCAGGAGGTCTGAAAGTACAGACAGGACTTCCTAGGCAGCTGGAGGAGGCCTTACTGGACCGACTAATATTAAGTGTTCAGGAGCACCAAAGCCTTAGAGGGGTCGGAAGTACCTGATGATTCTCCTCCACCTTGTTTTCTTTGCCTTGGCTTTCAGCTCCGGGGGTCCCAGCCTGGGGAAGGGGAGGGCCATGCCTGCGTGTGTGTGCATGTGTGTGCACTGACCACCCCAGCCCAGGGGCTGCCGTTGCTGGATGCTGGCCCTGCAAGTGCCACGGACGGAAGGGGGTCAGGCAGCGGGTGCAGCAGGCAGTCTAGTGCCTGGGAGCAGAGGCTGCCCAGAGTGTGTGGCTCCTGCCCGCTGCGCTGCCTGTGGCGCTCGAGGCCGAGGCGGCTCGAGGGGAGGCAGCCCCGTGCCTCCTCCCCGGGAAGTCACCTCGCTTCCCAAGGTGCTGCCTCACGCCGTCTGGATGGAATCAAACCTGCCATCAGGAAGGCCAGGAGGGACTTAAAAACAAACTCCTCCCACCCCAGGGCCTGCTGGCACACACCCTCTAGTCTGCCCTGCTTTTCCGAATCTTTAAAATACGTTTTCATTAATTTTAACATACAGTGAAGGGAAGCAACCCGTGGCTTATAAATAATGGCAACAGCTTTATGGAAACACCAAAAAAATCACCAGGGGCACGTAATAAGAAAGTTCTCCATCTCCAGGTGTGAAAACATGCAGGCGATTACTTGTTAAGCAAGGCCCCGTCAGCTTTTTTATTACAATACATTATTGGGTAATGGTTTTAAAATTATTTATAGAAAGAAATCGCACTGTGCGGAGAATTCCATCATTTAATATGTTGTCTGTGAAGCTCATTAGCCTTTTTAGCCTAGGGGTTAGGAAGGAAAGCAGAGTTGGCTGTATTTTGAAGATTAAGCACTATATACACTTTTCGTCAGGGGGCTTGTTGACCTTATGTTAAGTTGCTTCTTTGCGAGTCCTTCTGTGTCACGGCTCTGGTTTCCATGGTGTTTGCATAAACCCAGCAACAGTTTGCTGTGCAGAATGAGCAGGCTCTCTCCTGTCCACGGATCCCCCAGGTGGCTGACCAGCAGGCACTGGCTCACTTTGGAGGAGAAGCTATTGCCACCTCTCTTTCTAAACACAGCTTCCTGATTGGGGGGATGTTGGTGATGTCAGATCGAGGTTGGGTCTGGAATCTGGGGAGGGAGACAAATATAGTTCTGTCTCTAGCCATTCCTCTGCCAGGTAATGTGAATGACCCCAGGCCTTGGAGGTGGAGAGAGCTGGGGTCAGACAATGGCCCCAGAATTGTGCATTTTGTCCTTTGTTCCTCACAACCAGGCTAAGAAAAAAAAAAGTAAACAAAAGGGAGTCATTAGAAACAAACCCAATAAGAGGAGAAGAGACGTGACTTTAGTGCGGTGACGTTGGGATAGAAAACTGTAAGCCGCAGTTTCTTGGCCTGTAGAGTGGGACTCATAGTGTGTGCCGTACAGGTTTCCATCCGGATGTAACGAGGTCGAGCTCAGAGTGGTGTGCGGCCCCTGTTCTTGTGAGTGGAAGCACTGGAATTTGAACCCAGGCAGCCTGGTTGCAGAACCATTTTCCTTACGCCGTGATGCCTCCCAGGACTACAAAGCGGAGGGCTTGAACTGCGCAGTGAGCGATGGGGAGAACCTCGGCAGGCAGAGAAGACGGCCTTTGCTCTGGGGTGGGAGCGGGGAGGATAGAAGCCCCAGTGCCGGTGAGAATGAGTATGGGATCTGCCCTGTTCTTGCCTTTATTTACCCATTCACTTTACAGACATTGGTCAGGCACCTGTTAGTCTCCAAGCCCTGCTGTGCATGAGGGAAACAGAGATGGCTAAGGCAGTCCCTCCCTCAAATCGGTAGAAGTTGGGAGAAGACAGTGAAGAGAATGGCATCATTGATCTGGAGGATTTGTCCTGCAGAGCTTTCCAGGTGCTGGCTAAGTGTCAGGCGTGCCTACAGACACATCACATATCTTAACTCATTTAATCCTTGCAACCACCCTAGGAAACAGGTGCTATTAGTATGCCCATTTTATAGAGGAGGAACTGGGGTCAAGAGATATTTAGTAACTTGGCTGAAGTCATGGACTAGCAAGAGCCAGAGCCAGAATGCAGAGCTGGGCAGTCTGGTCCCAGATTTCCTGCCCATATCCCTTTGCTGTGTGGCCTAATTGTACGGGGCTAATTACGGACAGTGCCAAAGCTAATTAGGGAAGTTTAATTTACTAGGAAGCAGAAGGACAGTATAGGTTCAAGATTTATTTACCCAGCTATTCTGCAAATCTTGCTTGGCATTAGCTGGACAAATCTGACAGCGGTGGGAATGATTTCATCTGAAAGGTTTTCTTCAGTTGGGTGTCATGGAGGTGCTGTTTGGGAATACAGATCCCTTTGCCAGCAGTGTGAATGGCCAAGCATCCACGTGGAACAAGTTCAGCCCCTGAGACATGGAGATACTTCTGTGTGAGGGGGCGATAGAAGGTTCTTAGATTTAGGGAGGCTCAGTTAGAGGGTTCTGGGAGCTCGCTTGATGACAGCTCAAGGAATCACTCCCCAGAGGAATCCCATGAAGCTTTTTGGAATTCTTAGCACATTTTGTAAAAGTGTTGCCAGGGTTAAAAAGAATAGAGACTGCAGCTTTTGAGGGGTACTGTGGGATCAGATATCTTTCTTCTCTCCCTGGGATATGCAGCCTGGAGAGGGTTTCCCATGGATCTGGAGAATGGCTCCAATTTCTTCTGTGTCCCTGTATGCTTCCTGGCTGCATCTGAGTAGGCAGGATTTTAAAAACTTGATTTTCAAAAATACATTGTCCCTGGATGATTCATAAATGTCTCTCTCTCCCTCTTTCTGAAAGTCACCTTTACCTTGATCAAATCCTTTGCAGTGACCTGGTCTGGTCTGTCAGTTTTCTTCTGCTTTCAGGTTTGCGTCTCCTCATGGCTTGGATCTGGGGCACTTGTGCTCCCCTGCACAGGCCATGCCCACATTCACAGGCATGGTGTCTGGGAAGTACAGTCCTTTGGAAAGCCTCTTCCCGTTCCGTGGCGACTCCTCAGATACCCTCAAAACACCCCTGGGTCTGAAAGTGCTACCTTAAGCAGACCTAGATTGTACACCGCCCCCAAGCGGCCCAGATTTGAGATTACTGATAAGAACTGTTTTCTGTTTATGACAGATGTTTGACTTACAGTATAACGATTTGTCATATTTTTTCCTCTGAACACCTCCTAAGCATCCTTTGTGATGAATGTGACTTAGAAATGTTTTGAGAAGCTGCATGTGCAGAAAGTCAGGAAACAAAGGTCAGAGTCACCCGCCCAGTAATGTTGGTAACCCTGGTACAATTGGCAGGAATCTACGAGTTTGTCTGATGCCAAGTCTGTGCCATAGCCCCTCCAATCCAAAACTCCCTATGCATTTTACAGATGAGGAATCCAAAGTACAAAGAGGAAAACGTGACTTTCCTAAGAATAGTCCCATGGCTGCTCAGTGGCAGAGCTGAGTCTGGGATCTTTCTCTGCCTTCTAATCCCTCGCGTAGTACCACATCTTAGTCTGCCCATCTGCCTGGCACTAGGAATTTTTAGTGCAAACTCAAAAAGGCAAAAGAATGAGAATAGAAATTGAAATGCAGCCTCACCTGGGTTTTATAACCCCAGTCATCGGATGTGCTCCGTAAATGCTTATGACTTAATGAATCCTGACCAGGTAATGCCTCGTCTCCCTGGGAGCTGCTTTCTGCAGTGGCATGCATGGCCCAGCCTCCAGAGAAGCTCGTGAGGGTGGGCGCCTGGTCTGTTTTGTTTCACTAGAGTAATTTCCTAGAGGGAAGGGACCTTGTTCTGTGTGTGGTCTAATTCCCTCACATCCAATAACTTTAAAACTAATCAAATTAATAATGTAGGGAGAAACAAATGGAGCCACTCTTTAGATGTTTAAACAGGAATATTTCTGTCTCTGACTTGTAAATCTTTCGTAGGATAGGAGATTTGACAATAAACAAAAAATGCTAAGGGGCCGGAGACTTGGTTCTATTTCACTATTTTAGGTTCAATCGTTCCTGCCTGATAGTGCCGTCCTCAGATAAATGTATTTGATGAAGTCCTTCTTTGTACTGGGTGTGTGTCTTCAATACGGGATGTAAAGTAGGGCGATATATGGTCCTTGCTGTCAAAGGAGTTCCACTCCAGTGGTAGACAGGGCATGTGTATGGAGGATGATGAATGCGAATTCGGGTCAGTATACACCAGATGCCAGCCCACTTCTATACGTCATCACTGCTCTAGGTGTTCAGAGAAGGAATGGACAATGTGTAGTAGAGCTAATTGCTCTTCAATCTCAGAAACTCAAGCTATGGAATATTTTTACGCTGATGGAATGTCGGGGGCTGAATCTTGGCTCCTGTAGGAGACAATCTAGATTTGAGGGTAGTTGTTTTGGTCAGCCACAGGAGTGCCTTTTGAAATATACCAAAGATTGGTCGGTCTTTATAAAGGGTATTTATTTGGGGTAGAAGCTTACAGTTACCAGGCCACAAAGCATAAATTTC
>PVKH010034784.1:0-11817 GCA_004027955.1 Chaetophractus vellerosus | reverse complement strand
CATTTTGAAATAACTTCATATTTTGTTCTGTTTCATTTAATCAATATTTGTGGCCACCAGGCAAGGAGGATTTTCTCAGTATTACCCTCTATGCTTCTTCTTTTACCCCAGATTGATCCAGGATGATAGGTGAGTGATTGCAGCAATCAGCTGTGCCATGGGACCCTGGTGTCCAGTCTGTTTCTGCCCCTGCCCCTATGTTTCAGGGTCACCCCTGCTGCTTTATCTACAAGTCTTGGTAGAGAATAAGAAGCATCACTGATGTGTCTCTGCCTGTGGCCCATGAATGGGAATAGGACTGTGGCAACTTCTTTATGAAAGACAGCCATGGTCCTATTCCAGAGGAGATTCCCTGACAGTTTCCCTGGCCATCCTACAAGCCCTTTTCCACAACTCCAAAATTAAGATATATGACATAAAACAGTTTTTCTTCTTTTTGAAAAATATTTGACTGCAGAAGCTTGGCTGCAGTGAAGGAGATGGAGACAAGGAGGCCTTAACTTGTGAGCCCTCTTTGGGCTCAAGAAAACTGCTACATCCATATGTATCCTTTCTTCCAGCAGCAGCCTGTATCCAATGACTGATCAACCTTGAAGTTATAGAGGCTCATCCTCTCCACCCCTATTTGGGACAATTCTAAAGAACTATACCAAATCTATAACTTCCTTTGGCGTGGACGGAAGCCTTCGTTGTTAATACAGCACATGACACCTTTCCCTCTGTCCAATCCTGACTCTTTAGCTGTCTTCTCCAGGTGTTAGATCCAAGATCACATCCTAATAAACACCCTTTCCCCTGCTCTGTACTCTAGAGTTGAGGTCTTTTGGCTCCAGGCTGCAACACTGTGTTTAAATAAGGGCTGCTACATCACACCCTGTTGGGAATGTTAGGTCCTCTATAGTATAAATACTGTATTCATCTTTTTCTAATCTGAAACATTCTGAATGCTGAAACAGTTGCTCCAAAGTTTTCAAATAAGGGCGGGGGTACCTGTATTTACCAAATGTAATAGCTCTATTAGTTAATAGAGTGCATAAGGATTAGCATATGAATATTTAGTGTTTGTCTGTGATCAGCACTTCTACCTCTTATGTCTTTTTTCTTCCTTGCAAAAACCACTTATCCTCTACCACAGCTTGGCTTGAATTTTTCATAGGTCTGTTTGCTCTCCAGAAAGATGCATTGTTCCTTTTCATAATGTCCAAAGAATTGGGAAATTTATATTGGTACTGGGAAAGACATAGTCTAAAAATATATATTAGGTTATATCTTACCCAGTACCAATATAAATATCCCAATTTTCTGGATTTAGAAATGAAAGTAGCCAAACTATACTCCACTAATAGTTCAAGAAAATACAATATTTTCTATTTAACGCATTACAGAAATTGCTTGGGGAGGATGGAGCGTAATCACTAAAACTCTTCCAATAATGATTAGGATTATACATTTTCATCTATATTTTTTCAAAAAAAATATTGCTTCCATTTAAGTGGAACACTTTAAAAAATATCTGTCATTATAGCTCCACCAAGTGGCAAAACTTTGACATGAAGTATTAAGGTTATATTTTTAGTATCTGAAGACATTCAGTTAAATAGATTTTTCTATTGAGGCTGATTTTGTAACCAAATTTCTCCTCTGGCTTAGATCACAACCTTAACTATTTTTAATTCAGAAAGTCTAATGATTTTGTTTATGGACAG
The DNA here is from genome assembly GCA_004027955.1 of Chaetophractus vellerosus. Classification (NCBI taxonomy): domain Eukaryota; kingdom Metazoa; phylum Chordata; class Mammalia; order Cingulata; family Chlamyphoridae; genus Chaetophractus; species Chaetophractus vellerosus. The sequence goes on along the minus strand of PVKH010034784.1, from coordinate 10,111 downwards.
AGATGAGTTATTTATAAGTGCTTAGTTTGCAAACTGAAGAGATGGCAATTTCCTACTAATTATATTCTTAAGAACATCTTTAAGACATCACTTGATAACAGAAATGACTATTGTAACTGCCTTTTGTCCAGACACAGTTGTTCTTCTCTGTGTGGCTGCTCACAACATGGCAGCTTACGTCTCTCACAGGGGCAGATCCCAGAGAGAAGAAGGCCAGCAAGATAGAAGTCACAGGCTTTTTGTAACCTAACCTAGACGTGACATATATTACTTATTAATTATTTTTTATTAGCGAAGTTGTAGGTTTGCAGAAAAATCATGCAGAAAATAGAGTTACCATATACCATCCCTCATGTACTGTTTCCCCAATTGTTAAACTTTGCATTAGTGTGGTAACTAGGTTAAAATTGAAAAAAAAAGTTATTAAAATTACATTATTAGCTACAATCCACATATTTATTTCATCAGGATTCATACTTTGCGTTGTACAGTCCTATGTTTTTGTTATTCTAGTAACATATATACAACTTAAATTTTCACCTTTTAACCACATTTGAATATACAATTCAGTGGAATTAATTACATTTACAATGTTGTGCTACTATCACAACCACCCATTACCAAAATTCTTCCATCATCTCAAACAGAAACACTGTACCAATAAATAATTACCTCCCCATTTCCTAGAGAATTGGGAAATTTATATTGGTACTGTGAAAGTACCTGGGAACTTGTATTCTAGTTTCTGACTCTATGAATTTATATATTCTAATTACTTTATATCACTGAGAACTTACAAAATATTTCTTTTTGTTTATGGCTTATTTCACACAACATAATATCTTAAAGTTTCATCCATATTGTCGCATGTGTCATAACTTCATCCCTTTTAATTGTTGAATGATGTTCCATTGTATGTATATAACATATTTTGTTCATTCTTTTATCTGTTAATGGACTCTTGGGTTGTTTCTATCTTTTGGCAACTGTGAATAATGCCACTATGAACACCCATGTACAAATAGCTGTTTGGGTTCATGCTTTCAATTCCTTTAGTTATACACCTAGATGTGGGGTTTCTAGGTCATATGAAAATTCTATACACAACTTTCTGAGGAATAGCCAACTGCTTTCCACAGTGGCTGCACCATTTTAAATTCCCACCAACAATGAATAAGTGTTCCTATTTATCTACATCCTCAACAGCACTTGTATTGGGTTGTTTGACTTTTTATTGTTGACTTGTAGGATTTCTTTATATATTCTGGATATTTATCTCTTATCAGATATGTGGTTTCCAAATATTTTCTCCCATTGTGTAGGTTGTCTTTTTACTTTCATGATGAAGCCCTTTGATGTGCAAAAGTTTTTAATTTTGATGATGTCTTATTTACCTATTTTGTCTTTGATTGGTTTTGGTGTAAAGTCTAAGAAACCATTGCCTAACACAGGTGCTGAAGATGCTTCTCTATGTTTTCTTCTAGGTGTTCCAAAGTTTTAATTCGTATATTTGTATCTTAAAAAATTTTTTTTAGATTTATTTTTATTTATTTATCCCCCTGCCCCCCGCTTGCCGCTTGCGCTCTCTGTGTGCTCTCTGTGTCCATTCACTGTGCAATCTTTTGTGTCTGCTTGTCTCCCTTTTGTTGTGTTATCTTGCTGCGCCATCCACAGGCCTGGGCCATCAGCTCCCCACCGGCATGGGCTGTCAGCTCTCCGTGGGCACGGGCTGGCTTGCCTTCACCAGGAGGCCCCAGGAATCGAACCCCGGGCCTCCCATATCGTAGAAGGGAGCCCAACCGATTGAGCCACATCCACTTCCTGATTTAGATCTTTGATCCATTTCGAGTTAATTTTTGTATATGATGTGAAGGAAAGGCCCACCTTCATTCTTTTGCATATGGCTATCCATTTTTCCTAGCATAATTAGTTGAAGAAACTATTTTTTCCCCATTGAGTGGACTAAGCACCCTTGTCAAAAGTCAGTTGGTCATGGATATGAAGGTATATTTCTGAGCTCTCAATTTAATTCCATTGCTCTGTCTTTCGTGCCAGAACTATGCTGTTTTTCATAAGTTTTTAGATTGGGATGTATGAGTCCTCCAACTTTGTTCTTTTATTAAGATGGTTTGGTTCTTCATGGCCTCTTATCTTTCCATATAATTTGATAATTGGATTTTCCATTCTTCAAAGAAAGCTGCTGGAATCTTTATTGTGATTGCTTTGAATTTGTAAATCACTTTGGGTAGAACTGACATCTTAACAATGTTTAGCCTTCCCATCTATGAACATAGAATGTTCTTTCATTAATTTAGGTCTTCTTTGATTTATTTTAGCAATATCTTGTAAAGTTTACTGTGAGGAATATTCAGATTGCTTTGGCTTTACATCCTTTATTAGAATTTATTCCTTGGTATCTGATTCTTTTTGTTGCTATTGTAAATAGAATTTTTTTCTTGATTTCCTCTTCAGATGTTCATTACAAGTATATCGAAACTACCAACTTTTGCATATTGATCCTGTACCCTGCCACTTGCTGATTCACTTATAAGCTCTAGTAGCTACAGAGGACCTTTTAGGATTTTCTGTATATTGGACCATGTCATTTGCAAATAGAGAAAGTATTATTTCTTACATTCCAATTTGGATGCCTTTTCGCTCTTTTCTTGTCTAATTGCATTGGCCAGAATTTTCAGTACAATGTTGACTAACAATGGTGACAATGGGCATCTTTGTCTTGTTCCTGATTTTAGAGAGACAAGCTTTCAGTCTCTCACTACTGACTATGACATTAGCTGTGTCTTTTTCATATGTGCCCTTTATCATGCTGAAAAAGTTTCCCCTTATTACTGGTTTTCTGAGTCTTTTTATGAAGAAATGGTGTTCTATTTTGTCAAATATCTTTTCTGAGTCAGTTGAGATGGTCATGTGGTTTTTGTCCTTCATTCTATTAATACGGTGCATTACATTAATTGATTTTCTTACGGTGCACCACCCTTGCATACCTGGGATAAATACCACTTGATCATATTAAGGAAACGTCCTTATATTCCTAGTTTTCTGATTGTCTTTACCATGAAATAGTGCTGGATTTTGTCAAATTCCTTTTCTGAGTCAATTGAGTTGATCATGTGTTTTTTCCTTTGTTTTATAAATGTGGGGTATTATGTTAATTAACTTCCTTCTTTCCTGATGAAAGCCAGTATTAATCTAATTGGAATTTCCTTTTACATAACATATTACTCTTTTTTTGAAGCTTTTAAAGCTCTTTCTTGTTTTTGGCCTTTGACAGTTTGACTACTGTGTGTCGTGTGGCTCTCTTCAAGTTTATCCAGTTTGGGGTTCTTTGGGATTCTTGAATGTGTATACCCATGTCTTTCATTAAATTTAGGAAGTTTTCTGCCATTAATTCTTTGATTCTTTCTTCTGTCCCTTTCGCTCTTTTCCTTCTAGGATTCCCATAATGTATATAATGGTATGCTTCATATTGTCCCACAGATCTCCTAGCCTCTGTTGTCTTTTTTTCATTATTTTTTTCTTTCAGATCCTCAGCCTTCATCATTTCAATTTTCTGGTTTAGAGATCATGGATTCTTTCTTCTGCTATCTCCAATCTGCATTGAAACCCTCTATGTAAATTTTCATTTCAGTTATTCTGACCTTGGACTCCAGTGTTTCTTTTTGGTTCCTTCTTAAAATTTCTGTCTCTTTAATGAGATTCTTATATTGATCATTCATTGTTTTCTTGATATCTTTTAGTTCCTTCTTTGTGTTTTCCTTTATCTGCTTGAGCATATAGAAGAAATTTTTTAAAGTATTGGTTTGATGTCCAAAGTCTGATCTTCTTCTTCATTAGTGTTTCTAGATTTTACCTTGTTCTTTTGTATGGGACACCATTTCTTATTTGTTTGTCTTGTAATATATTGTTGTACACTGTACATTTTGATATTTTAAAGTGTTAATGCTGGGATTTAGTACCAGATCAAGTCTACCACAAGCTTTTCCTACTATTTTTAATGTTGTATTTTCTTTATTCCACACTTGCCCAGTTACTGCAACTTTTTAGCTATTTTCCAGAGTTTTGAAGAATATGGCTGCAGCACTTTGATATGGTTTATGAATTCAAAAAATAAATATTGGATTATGTTTGTAAACTGGTTTGTTCCTGGGTGTGATTAAATTATGATTATGGCTTTGATTGGGCCACATCAATAGGATGTTGAGTCCCCATCCCCTTGGTGGGCAGGAACTCATAGATAAAACTACATGGCAGAGCAGAGGAGTTAGGTGGAGTTTTGATGTTGGAGTTTTGGTGTTGGAGTTTTCATGCTGGAGTTTTTGAGCTGGAACCTGGGAAGTGAACACACAGGAGAAGAACACAGAGGAATGGAGACAGCTCCTTAGACATGGCAGAAACCCCAGAGAGAGAGACGGAGCTGTTCACCAGGGAGCCTACAGCTGACCTTTGGAGAGAACACAGCAGCTGAGCCTGGAGAGAAATGGAACCCCAGGAAGAGAGGAACCCATGAAACCTGAACCCTGGCAAATGTCAGCAGCTGTCTTGCTCCAACATGTGACCATAGACTTTGGTGAGGGAGGTAACTTATGCTTTGTGGCCTGGTAACTGTGAGCTTCTACCCCAAATAAATACCCTTTATAAAAGCCAACAGAGTTCTGGTATTTTGCATCAGCATGCTTTTGGCTGACTAATACAATGGCCCTGCCAGTTTTTGCTAGATGTTGAATGATTTTGTGGAGAAATGGCACCCTGGAGCATCTTGCACCACAATCTTTGTTGATTGAAATGTTTTCCCATCACTTTTGCCATATTCTAATCATGACAAGTGAGTCACTAGATCCAGCTCACCATCAAGGGGAAAAGATTATGCTAGAGCAATTATAATATGAGGTTAGGATTATTGGGGGGTATCTTAGAGACTGTCTACCCACACTGCATTCCTGAAATAAATAGAAGTTGAACTACAACTTCTAAAATTCCCATACAATTATAAAAATTCAAATGCATTGTTATTTATTTGTAGAAACAAATTATGTTATTATTTTTCTAGGTTTACTCTGTTCCAGGTACTATTCTAAATGCTACCTGCATATTTACCTATTAATTATTAATTCTTTAATCCTTGTAACAATCTTATGAGATAGGTACTATTATTACCCCCATCTTACATGTGAGGAAATTGAAACACAGAAAAGTTCAGTTATTTGCCAGGATGTTAAACTGGGCCATCTGACTCCAAGAAGAGTATAAATTTAGCAGAATTTCTATTTTACATACAACAGAATTTGTAAACTGAAGATGGCTAAAATGGTAAAATAGTGTGAGAGTATGGTTTGTCTTAGGCAGCAACACAAATCATTTAGCTAGCTCCCATACATATGTGAGGAAGAAACTCAAATATATTGAAAATTAATTATAATAATACCATGTTCTATTAGAAATTAGCTATCACTTTTCTATTTTTAAAATGTAATGTAAAATGCAAATTAAATAAGTTGGTTAATTTGATCAGTAAAAAACATCCCAACCAGATAGATTAGACTCCAAAATTTTGCAAAACAAAATATATTTAGTAAACTAATTTGTTAAGCAGGTGAATGCCAACATCATCAAGAAAACACAATTTTTAGAATTGATAAGGACTAAACAATAAGAGCTATTGGAACAGATGCTACAAAGTAAATGCATGAAAAAGAGCTAAGAACATGTGAGTTTCCAGGTAAATCTATAGCAGAGAAAGGGAGTGCTTTGAACTTTTTAGCCAGAAGAGGGCATTATATGACTGCCATATGCAGTGTGTGTTACAATGTATATGTGTGTTTATGTCTATGTGTGTGTGCTCTTCATGCATCTATAGAATAGTTGTATGGGAAAGGTAGTCAAGGAGTGGTGAATCCATACACTGAAATCTCTTGGTGAAAATAGTTTTCTAAATGAGCCTCCTGTAAGCACCCAGCTTTCTTTCTGCCTGAGAATTTAACAAACTTATGACATCATTATGCAAATGGTTGCTATGTGTATTTTTTGCAGCTAAAGGTTTAAGAGAGGGGAATTAAGTGTTAAAACCTAAAGGATCTAAAAGCCCCCTTATATAATTTTCTTCACCTTACAGATGATAAAAGTGAAGTTCAGAGATGTTGTATGCACATCTAAGGGTCCTGCTGAGGTTGAGTTCTCCTCTCACTACAGCTCTGAAATAGCTCTTAGGTATTCTCTTCCTTACCACCGCATCCAAGTAGCACCTGAAACACTAGCATTTGGCCTTACTGACTTATGATCAGGGCATAGGACAGCGTTGGCTGCACCAAAAAAAGACACAGCAACTCACGCTTAAATACTGAACTTGATACAGTTTCAATATAAATGCTTTCATCTGTTTTTTAGAATGCTGGTGATAAACCAAGCCTGATTTATTATATGACCATCCTGTATGGGAAGTGAGTGTAACTCTAGGTATCTTTGGTTAACCTTAAGAGATATAGCAGGGGGACTGATGTGGCTCAAACGGTTGGGTGTCCATCTCTCATATGGTTCGATGCCTGGGACTTTCCAACAAAAATTAACAAAAGAAAAATATAGAAGGCGTGTGGGCCACCAGTCCCCCTGCAAGTGTGCGCCGTCAGGGAAAAAAAATACATATATATATATATATAAATGCTTTCATTAAAACTAGAATTAAGGAATGTTTCTAGTATAACACAATTCTCACTGCTTCAGAAATGAAATCTAAATGCTTCCAGTGAAGGTGGGAATGCATAAGAGAAGAGTAGTAAAACCCAACACTGCTCTTTCTGCTAGCTGAAATTATGTCTGTTTCAAGTCATAAATGATAGAACTACAGAACTAGAACATTGGCAATCAGGTTGCTCAAAACTCTTATTTATAATTTTTTTTTAATAAATGAAGAATTTAAGACCCTTGGATTTTAAATGATTAGCTCAAGGACGTAGACATGGCAATGCCAGAAGTGAGGGATCACATAGTCAGGGTTAGGCAGAATTCTAAGATGACTTTCTCCCCATGATGTTACCCCAATGATTATATTATTATATCACTTTACATGGACAAAGGAATTTTGCAGATATAATTAAGATTACAAATCAATTGACCTTCAGCTTGAGATATTATCCAGGTGGGCTTAAGCTAATCACATGATCCCTTTAAAAGAGGATAGATTTTTTTCCAGCTGGTAGCAGAAGAGAAAGTCAGAGATTTTCAAAATGTGAGAGGCATTCAATTTGAAAAGACGTCTCCACTGCTGAGATGTAGGGTTCATGCAGTAAAAAACGTGGGCACCCTCTAGATGCTGGAAGTAGACACCAGCAAGGCAATGTAGCCACAAGTAACAGAATGCTGCCAAAAACATGAATGAACTTGGAAGTAGATTCTTTCCCAGAGTCTCCAGATCTTCCAGGAAGGAATGCAGCCCAGCCAAACCTTGATTTTGACTTCCTGAGACCCAAAGGGAGGGAGTGCCTCTCCCTTCTTCTTACCTTCCAGTCTTCCACTAGGCCTCCCATTGGCCAAACACAGCTGGATGGAGGTGATTCCGGAGCCTGGGAAACAAAGCAGAGCAGGAAAGGACAGTGAATGGATCATAGGGTAAATGGCCTAACATAGGCACAGATGGCGCTAGGACCGTGAAGACACTGCAGTTGCAGTTCCAGGCCCTGTACTAGATTATTTATGTTACCTATATTAGTTTATAGTTGCTATCAATTTCTGTGTTTTTTGTGTTCCTGTTTTACAGAGTAGGAAATCAAGGCACATTGAGATTAAGGAACTTGCAGCAAATTATATCACCTTAAATAATAGACCTGATTTTAAACTCGGGATTATATAATCATCACAAGCCAAAGTACACGGGCTCACTATGAAACTCTTCTACAGATGCTTAGTAATTGAAGCAGCAGAAAATATGAAAATGGTAGCAATATTATACAAAGTTTTAAATATTTTTACATCCCTCAATAAAAAAATTCATTTTTTTGCAGAAAAGAAAATATATTTTATATCACTATTTTCAGTAGTTCAGCAGTACAATAGATTCTATATTCACTTATTGGGGTTAAGTTTAGAATTCCATTTTCCAGCCATAACATAAGAATTTTCCTCTTATACTTACAGAAGCAAATCTAGTTGAAGCCTTGCAAGACTAACTTATATACACATTTTCAAAATTATCTTCTGAGATTCACAATCTGAAGTTCCATGTTGCAATAATCTCATATAGTGAGAAAGAATTACTAGCTTTTTGAAAACTATAAAAATTTGAAACTATATTAACAATAAAATAGGCAATGATAAATATACACGGATAGGAGGAGAAATATTTATGCATATTAGAGCAATGGTTTCCAAACCGGGTATAAAAAAATATTGACTGGGGTGGGGAAATTTTAGAATTTCTATTTATTTATATTTAATTTTGCCTAAAAATGAGAAAGAAACTAATCTTTACTATTAAATATTATAAAGATCAGTGGTGGCATTTTCATCTGCTCTGCAGGTCAGTCCTTATGTAGATCATATATCCTCCTAACATATCTTAATACTCCTGATACATCCAAGGAAACCTGATATGTTGATAGAGTCACTTTCACTCTTTAGTCTTTATTAGAAATTTGATAAGTCCTGAAGTTTTCATATCCCTAGTTAGATATATTTACAGATGATGTTGTACTATATAAATTGTACCAACCCTAAAAATAATCAAGTAGCTTGAAACAATCACTTTAATAAAATCATTAGATATATATAATCCTGATAGTGTAAGTCCAAAGAAAGAAGCAATAGGAAATGACAGAGCTGATACTTCTACTCCTAATATGACCCCTTTTCATCCACAAGGAATTAAAATCCATGATAAATTAATTAAATGTTGTATATTCAATCACATCATTCTCACAAAAATGTATTCTTACTGGTCATAATATTTTTACTGAGAAAAAAATGGATTCTGTACCATTATAAATAAAATAATTATTTGAAATATTGTTTATTTTGTCTTTTTCACTTATTTTTTATTTTAAATCTTCTGTATGTTTTAAAATGGACAAAACACATGGCTACAACATAAAACTAAATAGGGGTACATATTTGGGGGTGCATGCTCAAAATATGACTGAGGTGCCTGATCTTTAAAGTTTGTAACACCTTGTTAAGACAATCTTAAAAATACAGACATACAAGGGACTCATATGTAGTTAGCATTCTCATTTATGAAGTATTAATTCATTAAGGTGGTTTTACCCAAAGTTACAAAACTACTAAGCAGTCAATCCATAATTAAAAGCAGTCTTTGTTCAGAGCCCATGCTATTTGTCCTCTATTTGTATTAGTACTTTCTACATTTTCTATAGTCAGAAAGAAGATAAAGGTTAACCATGTTTGAAGTAGTAATTCGGCCATATGTGACAACAGACACAGTGTTCTTATGTATATTTGTTTCTATTACGTGACATAAAGCTTAATCAGGAGATAGTGATGAAGTATTGTCTAATAGAATATCTTTAAATGTTCATGTCTTTTGTGCAGAGCACCTTTGAATTAGTAAGAAGTGACTTTTCCTTTCTTCACATTTATATGAAATATTTTACAATGTTTATCCTTTCTTCACATTTATATGAAATATTTTACAATGTTTAATGTAATCATTCATTCATTCACTCACTCATTCAACAAGTATTTACTGAATAGTATCTGTGACAAGTACTGTTATAGATATAAGCCATCAAAATAAGTAAAGTCCCTGGTCTCAAGTAACTTACTTTTTTTTTTTTTTAAAGATTTATTTATTTTATTACATATCTCCCCTTCCCCCCCCTGCGGCTATGCGCCGAGATTGGACACTGCGCAGGCGCGGCTTTCCCCGCTTGTGGGTGGTCTCTGCGTCTGTTCACGGCCGGCTTTTCAGTTCGCGGGTGGCTGGCTGTGCTCCATCCGCGGGCGACCTGCCCTGCCCGTGGCAGCTCTTGCCATGTCTGTGGCAGCTTCTTGCCCTGCCCACGGCGGCTCCGGCCCGCCCATGGCGGCTTGCCATTCTCAAGGCGGTCTGCCCGCTAGGAGAGGTCCCCGGGAATCGAACCCAGGG
>PVKH010034783.1:0-11817 GCA_004027955.1 Chaetophractus vellerosus | reverse complement strand
GCAGGGCAAAAAGCCACCATGGGCAGGGCAAAGCTGCCACGGGCAGGGCAAAGCCACCATGGACAGGGCAAGTCACCCATGAACAGAGCAGAGCCGCCCACGAGCACAGCAGAGCTGCCTGCGAGCGGGGCAAGCCGCCTGCGCGGTGAGCTGACTCGGTGCATCGCTGCAACAGGGGGAGACAAAGCAGACACAGAAGAACCCAAAAAATGAACACAGGAAGAACAAGCAGAAAGGGGGGATATGTAATAACAAAAAATAAATAAATAAAAATAAAAATAAAAAAAAAACCTATGAAATATCTTCCTTTTAAAATAGGGAAGCTGAGGCTCAAGGGTCACACTGCTACTAAGTTGCAGAGCTGTGATTTAAATCCAAGGCTGCCTGACTCACAAATCCAAACTCTTCCCACTCTACCATGTTGCCTCTTAAAAGGTAAAGTTCCCTGAAATTCACCTATGTTACCTGACTTCTGTGTATCATGAAGAAAGAAAAATAAGAAAGGAAAGTTGTGAAGATTTCTACTATACAGATAACTTGATTTTCCTGCAAAAAGGTACAAATGGTTTCAAATGGTGAACAGGGCAAGAAACTTCTTTGGGAGCTTTGAAACATGATTATAGGCATACAAGATCGGACATATTCTCAGACTTGCTATTGTAGTATTTTTCTTTTGCTCCCATCCACACACAGATGCAGTCACAGTTGTCTAGCCCAGTTTGTGCTTGTTGGCAGATTTGGTTGGACTCAGCTAGAGAGAACAAGGTGCCCAGAAATACATTTGTCAAAATGTAAATGTAACTTCAGAGAACAGATTAGAGCAAGGCCAGAGGCATGCAGGGAGACCCATTCATCTGCTACTGTAGCAGTCCACAGGAAAGATGGCGATTCTTAGTGTAGACTGGTAAAATCAAGAGGGTGAAAGATCACTGGACTTGAATTAGGGGTTAAATCAGTGGTACTTTGTGTTGAATTGGGTTTGAGTGGTGAGAGAGTAGAGAGTTCATGTATAACTCTGTAAGGTTCACTGACAGGGAAGCCAAAAGTAGAATAATATTTTAGAGGAAAGATCAATACATTGTTTTTTTTCCATGCTGAATTTGGGTATGCTGAGTTTGGATATGATGAGTTTGAGACTTCCAAATGGAGACATAGGATAGGAAGTTAAAAATAAAGACAATGGTGCTCAGAGAATAGTCCTAGGGTGATCGTAGTACTCTCGCCATAGTGATTAAAGCTGTGGGAATAGATGTGATTTCTTTGAAAAAGCATAGAAGGGTGAGACAAAAAGATTGCCTGTTACCTAGACTTGAAGAAGTCCAATGTTTGATTGCTGGGCGGATAAGGATGACCCTGATAAGGATATATAGGAGTGACCAGAGACAGAGGAGTAAAACCAAGTGGCTATAATAAGGAAGTATTTCAGGAGGAGAGGTGATCGACAAATATGATAGAAGATGAGGACTGATGCATGTCCATAGACTTTGTAACATGGAGTTAATTTGTGTCTTTTGTAAGAACCATTTTGGTGAAGTGAAGCTACAAACCCAGTCACAGAAGGTGAGGAGTGAGCAGGAGTGAGGAATTGGAACCACGTATAGGAAAAAAAAAGAGCAGCTAGGCTTTCTCTTTTCTTTTTTCTGCCTATATAGGAAAAGCAATACATTACCATTTCTATGGCAAATCCTTCCTTGCACAACAACAAAAACAACAGAACCAAATTAAAATGAAGGGGAAAATATCTCCTGATATATTTAAAGGTAGTCTAATTCTACCCAAGAGGTTGGGAACTGGAAGGATGTAGGATGTGGAGACTAACCCTGGCCAATATAGAGGAACCTTCTTATTCAGGAAGGCCATGTAGCAGAGTATAGTAGTGGTGGTGGTAGGTGCTCTAGTTGTATAAGGTGAAAATCCAGCTTAGCTAAATTACCCCAGAAATTTGCTCAAATTGCCAACACTTCAGTCCTTGATTTTCCCATGCAAATAATTTATTTTATTTCTCTTTGTATTTCTAATGGCATTTGCCTTTCTTGTAGGATAATGGAAACCAAGGTCTAGTTTAAAGAGTGTAGAGGGAGTGGGAGTTCGGAGGAGAACACCCCTGGTACAAAGAAGAGCAGCACAAAGTTTCTCTTTCTTAGCAGAGTGCAAATAAGTGGTTTTGTTTGAGTTAAAGACATATATAATGTGAGTCCACATGATTACTATTTGAGCACCAACTTGATAAAAAACATTCTATCAGTGTTTTGGGTAGTTTTAAGTACATCTTCAATATCTTCCCACCTATAGCTTTTTTTTTTTTTTAAGATTTATTTTATTTATTTATCTCTCCCCACCCCCTTGTTGTTTGCACTTGCTGTGTCTGTTCGTCTTCTTTGTTTCTTTAGGAGGCACCAGGAACCAAACCCAGAACCTCCCAATGTGGGAGGGAGGAGCCTAATCACTTAAGTCACCTCCGTTCCCTGTCTCTTGTTATGTTATGTTTTTCTTCTAGTGTCTCTTGTTTTGTCATCTTGCGCATCAGCTCACCACGTCTGCCTGTCGCACCTGCTCATCATCCTGCTTGTCCTCTTGTAGGAGGCACTGGGAACCCCTGCTCCCTGCTTTGTTGTGTCTCTCATTATGTTTTTTTTTCTTTTTCTTGGGTCTCTTGTTGTATCATCTTGTTGTGTCAGCTTGCCATGCCTGCCTGTCATACCAGCTCTCTGTCTTCTTTAGGAGGCACAGGCAGCCGAACCTCCCATATGGTAAGCAGGAGTCAATTGCTTGAGCCATATCTTCTTGCCCTTATAAGCTTTTTGATACAAGGACCATAAGTTTTTAAAAAATGTTTTATATTTTATTTTTAAATTAACATGCAGTAATACTTTCTTTTGTTGTGCAGATCTATAAATTTTAACACAAGTATAGATTCTGAAATCACCACAATCAAGTCAGAATATTTCTATTACTACAAGAATCACCCTCATGTTAGTTGCACCCTCTTCCATCCCTAACCCCTGACAACCACTGATCTGTTCAATGTTAGTATAATTTTATCTCTTTGAGACTGCATATAAATGGAATCACAGAGTATATAAATTTTTGAGACTGGCTTCTTTCAATGTGAATAGTGCCTTTGAAATTCATCTATGTTATCGCATATATCAAGAATTCATTCCCTTTTTATTGCTAACATTCCATTATCTGAGTGTACCACAATTTGTTTATCCATTCACCTGTTCAAGAACATTTGGATTGTTTCCAGTTTTTGTTGGTCATAAATAGAACTGCTATAAATATTTGTGTGCAAGTTTTTGTGTAAATGTAAATTTTCTTTTCTCTAGGTTAAAAAGTCAGGAGTGGAATTACTGGGTCACGTGGTAAATGCGTATTTAACTCTATATGACCCTACAAAACTATTTTCCAGAGCCACTATACCATCTTGCATTCCTCCTAGTAGTGTGTGAGAGTTTCAATTGCTTCACATCCTTGCCAGCACTTGAAATTATTAGCATTTTAAATTGTAGCCATTCTAAAAGCTGGTTTCTGATGAGAAATCGACCACCATTATTATTATTCCAGAGTAACGTGGCATTTACTCTGGTTGATTCCAAAAAATTTTTTGTCTTAATTTTCAAAAATTTGATTATGATGTGTTTACATATGGATTTCTTTGAGTTTTTGTTTGGGGTTCACTGAGCTTCTTGAATCTGTAAGTTTATGTATTTCACCAAATTTGGGACTTTTCAGCCATTATATTTTCTAATTTTTTTTTTTTAGCACTGCTCTCTTTTTCTTCTACTGGGATTTCAAATTACACAAAATAGTAGATCTTTAGGTATATACCTACAAACCCTAAGACTCTGTTATTTTTATTATTATTATTTTACATTTTTTTCTTTCTATTGTTCAGTTTGGAGAACTTCTATGAGAGTGTTCACACTAGTTGGATCACTTTTTATAATAGCTAAAATAAATTCTTTGTCAAATAGTTCCAATGTCTGTGTCATTTCAGCATTGGTATAAATTGATTTCCTTTTCCATGCAAATTGAGAATTTCCTGGTTCTTTACATGCCAAGGAATTTTAGATTGTATCCTGGACATTTTGAATTTTATATTATGAGACTCTTGGAGTTGTTTAAATCCTATGGAGAATGTTGATATTTGTTTTAAGAGGCATTTTCTCAATTGGGTTCAGCTCACATATTCCATCCAGCCTTCTGTGGTTTGTGGTTTCAGTGCCAGTTCCATTTTCAAAACCTTTGCAGTACTATTCAGATCTGTCCCATGCGTGCACCACTCAGTGGTCAGTCTGGGACTTATCTCTTAGTTCTCTTCTTAAAGTCTTTGCTATTTTGTTGAGGATTAGATCCATACATGCACAACTTGGGGGTGAGCTCAGGAGTTCATAAAAATATTTATAAGTTACTTTCCCAAGCTCCTTCCTGTCCCTAATATTTTCCAGTTTCCTGGTGTTCCCATTGTTGGTTTTCTGGCTAGAAAGCTGGAGATTTATTTACCCTCTTTTGTCGCACACTTCTCATGACTTTATCTGTATCTGGGTCCAATTAGTGGGAGAACAGATAGAGGAAAAAAGCAAGGTATTTTGGCCCACCCTTTCTGGGCCTGAGTTTCCTCGTTTAAACACTTTCAGCCTCTAGCATTATAAAGATTAAAAAATTTGGGGGAATGGATTTGAAAGGAGAAATCATTTTGCTATAGCTTGCATCTGTCCCATTTGAATGAAAGGTATCCTGTCTGGTACTGTGCATAGGAAGCAAATGGTGGGTCACGTTGTCTCTGGGTACCACCAAGAGAATTCCTTGCAGTATAAAAGGTCTGAAATCAAGTGTCAGATGAGGGATCAGCAAACAAGAAAGGCAAAGAGAAGGCATCACGTCCTGTTGTTGAAGTTAAAATAACACCACCATGGAACCGGCTGTGGCTCAATTGGTTGGGCTCCGGTTTAACACATGGGAGGCCCCGGGTTTGGTTCCTGGGGCCTCCTGGCAAAGGCAAGCCACCACATGGTGAGCTGATGCAGCAGGGGGAGACAAGCAGACACAGAGAAACGCGAAGCAAATGAACACAGCGAGCACAAGCAGCAAGGGGGGGGATATATATATATAAATAAATAAATAATAAATCTTAAAAAAAAAATAACACCACCAGTCCTAAACGAAGCTTGGTTCATGTGTTTTTGAGTTCAGTTAGGTTTTTAGAAGATATAAATTAAGACCTACAATGGCTTCTCTTTTATAGGCTTTATGTCTTTTTTGCCCACAGTGAGTTAATAATTTTAAGATATCATGTTCATGTTTCTAGGAGGTCTGAGGAACTCAAAGTAAATGAAAACCAGGACTTTCAGCCCTACACTTACCTCCTTTCCAAGGTAGGGACACAGAGGAACCCTATTCAGGAATAAGATCTTTATAATCCTCTAAAAATCTAGTTTTATAAGAATAAAACATTTAATAAGCATTGTTCATTTGAGAACTTGAACTAGATACTTAAAACCATGTGACTGGCTATCAGAATAAAAATAAAATGATTAAAAAAATAAACAAAACCTTCTAAGTGGTGAATAAAGATGATGTCATTGAAATCTGAAAATTCTCTTTAACAGTTTATGTTTATACAATGATGTCCCGCTGATGTCTGATGTAAAAAGAAGAAAAAAAGCCTCTTAAAGAAAATTAGCTACTTGAACCTGGCCTGCTGAATGCATTTATTTAATGTTGTAATTTTGGCAGAATATCACATCATCTAATAGGAAGAGATAAACTTTGAGGTGTAAGGGATATGAAATGAAGTTTGCATTCTTGACTCTCCAGACAGTAGATTTTGAAAGGTTATAAATTAAAGCTTCTGAGAAACAAGGTAAACTAACTCTGGAGCTGCCAGTGATATATCCTGGCTGGACTAAAATCAAGCTATTTTCATTAGCCTAGACAGTTTAAAAGCTATTAACATGGGGCTCATTTTCATTTCATTTCATTTCACTTTACTTCATTTTAATTTTTAAAAAATAATTTCCATACTGTTATCATATTAAGAATACTCCTTATTAGAGATCTTGTGGTTAGGTACTCACACAAATATCTCATCTTTTTAGCAATGAGAAAAAAATAACTTTGACTGTAAATAACATGACAATAAATATTGCTTAAAGAATGAAGAATTACAAACAAGGTACACCTAAAAAAGAATTCCCCGACTTTCTTCATAATCCATGTGCAAGGACATGGGAGACAAAGTGCTCTGAACATTTCTAAGGATGAAAAGTGATTTTTATGTGAAAACTACCAAAGCTGTGTATAGGCAATCTAGTTATGGATGGATAACCTGTCAGGGGACTGGGGGGAGACATAGTTCTAGTACCACTGATTGCAAGAACTTATTCATTTCATCTGTGCCAAATTTACTGAATTTTGCCTTTTGGGCCAGTATGGCATAGTGGCCAAGGGCTTGGGCTCTGCTGTAGGTACAAATCTTGACTTCACTATTTACTCTCTGTGACTTTAGGCACATTGTTTGATCTCCTTTAAGCTTCACTTACACATCACAAAATGGGGTTAATAATGCTTATTTCAGAGGGTTGTTATGAGCACTAAATCACCTCCGATAAAATTCTTCACACAAGTATCTGGCACTTGCAAACACCCCATAAAATTTAGCTACCACAATGACGTTGAGATTCTATGGAAGAAAGCAAGTAATTCAGTGAAAACTTTTTTCATGAAAAATAATCTATGAAGAACTCTATCTTGGATACAATACAGTCTAGCAAGTTTAGGATTGTTGGTCTCCAAAGTTTGAAAACCTGGTGTATAATCAGTGGATTTTTATTTATAATTTAAAAAATAGTTCAAATTATATTTATAAATTTGAGTGCTGTTCAAATATTTACAGAAACCAGGAATCACGCCCACAGACTTTCAAGATTCTTAGGAATTCAGTTTGAAAACCCTGAGTTATAGTATCCTCTGTAGTGGTTACATAGAAGTTTTTGTCTCTCCAACTAGGTGAGGGCATAGAATATATCATTGTTTCTCTTTTACCCTGGCCCACAGTGCTGAATATATTATAAGATCTCAGTAAGTATTTATTGTTTATTCATTAATTTAAATGATTCAAATGTGTGACCCAAAGCCTATCATTCTGAAGAGGATTTGTTAATTTTTTTGTGTGTGAGTCATGGCTGGTATTTCTGGGACCTATGGAAGAGATGCTGTGAATACAAAGATGTAATATTCTTATTCTATCAATTTTAGCCATGCTTCCATAAATATGGCCCATGATTCCACAGAAGCTTGATGTTTGTGTATCTGCAACTGTTAATAGGATATTGTTTTCATCTTGGAATGAGTAGCAGAAATGCTACTTTACTTCATGAACTCTGAGGCATAGAGGGGTATGAGAGGTTCTCTGGGCTGTTTTCCATAATTAACTAATTCCGTTCCTCTTTCTTCTGTGTTCTCTTATGGGAATCATTAACTATTGTTTAACTCACTGGAACTTAGCACAAATTGGAAGAACTTCTATGTTATAGCAATCTACAATTCAGTGAATTCTCTTTTGTTATAATTAGATGACAAGAACTGCCTCCTCAAGAGTGGGGTAAGAAAGAGGCATAAATGAGGCCAAGCATATCCACCTGATGAAGAAAGAAACATTCGTCCCAAGGAAGATTTTTAGCAATGAAGACTGAGCGTTGCAAGGTTTTATTCTTATGCCTGAAACCCAGATTTATTGGAAGAGCCCCTCCTAAGGGTTTGGCCCTGAACACACTACAGTGACCCTACAGAAATGTATCACAGCAGCATGGGCTGGAAGATTCTCTTTGGACCTCACCCAGTGGTTGCTTTATTACCTACTCTACAAATTATCTGCTCCCTACTTATTCTTTCATCTCCAGATGTGGCAAACGCTGCTCCTGTGTGGCTGACTAAAAAAAATAGGCAGAAGACAAAAGCAAAGTAGGACCAAAGAGGACTCAGAGTAGGCCCCAAAACTTATAAAAGACACGTGAAAAGCTGTTCTGGGCCTTTTTTGGTAATAAAATCCTCACTTGGCCTCTGCAAATAGAAGGCAAATTATTGAGTTTGCTTTGAATATGAAAGAGAAATTATAGCCAGGTTTGCCTCTGGCTACCACAAGTGGTTGAAGTCTGAATTTTGTAGGATTTTCCTCCTAAATATTTCAGGCATTCCTCCTACCCTTCTAAAATATCCTCCTCCATTTAATCCTGTGATAAGACTCTAGAAGATATCATTTTTACCAAAATCATCTTATGTGCAAGGCACTGATTTGGTCTCTGCCTAGGGCACAAGGGCTACAACAAAAATCCCCATCTGAGGCAAAGTCTTGCTGTTTTTCTTTGTGCCAACAAGTTTACTTGGGTTAAAAATCCTCAGGCTCTTTGGAGTCTCATACTTCTTAGAAGTGGCATAGCATACTACTGGGAGGGACCCAGCCGCACTGTGTTCAGAGCAGGCTTCCCACAAACTGATTATATCATCTCTGTGCAACCACACAGACTTATTAGAAACTTATAGAGAATGCTTTCAAACACACCCCTGCACAGTCTTTCCAAGGACACTCCAGTAGGTTTCCATATACTACTTCTTAGTAACCAGAGGGAGGAGACAGGAAAAGAGTTAAATTGCTATCCACTTACTAAGACTCTGGAAGGATTTGCAGACTTCAGTCTGTAGGGGAAATACCCACTCTACCTCTTTTCCCCAGTTTTCTTACTGAAACAGAATCACTATCTGAAGACATATTAAAGCATTCTTCTCTCTTCTCTCACTCTCTTTCTCACACACACGACACAAACACACCTACACATGCACAGGCACACACAATTAACCACAAAAACTCAACCTTGAATGCACAATCCTAAGAGTGCTCCCATGTTTCCTATAAGACACAAAAAGCAGAAAACTCTCCACCTAAATTAGAGACGTGGAACTACTCATCAGTAATTCCTTCCTACATCTAACCCACTTCAGATATGCTGCCGTTTGATTCATTTTGTTCAGAATTTTGTCTTTAGAGAGGGAAAATAGGGCTCATGATCACTGGGAATCTGTCGGTCACTTTACGACTGTGAGAGAAGGGGATGCCCCTCTTAGCTGGGCAGGAAGAGAAGAGTTGTCTCCTACTGTGCCGTGTAATGTTGACGAAGTGCTCGCTCCTGAGAAGCTGGGAGTCCATCTCATTGAAAGATTCAAATTCAGGATGATTGGATAGGTAGAGGTGGCATGGAGGTGAAATGTACCTTCTGCCTTTTACAGCTCCCCATCTACCTGTCTGTCCCCCTCTTTGGCTATCTACTGGTATTCTCTCCACTCCACTTCTAGAGGGGTAGTGCTTCTTATTGCTCTCCAGGTACATAAAACCCCAGCTATGGCAACATCCAGTCCCCTTCATGATATTCCCAAATGGTATCTCTTCCCTTCTAATAATGCCTCCCACATTTTGCTCACAGAGGAGTTTCAAGTGGATTTTAAGAGGGCAGTCTGCTGGCTGAACTAACCCACACTTTTGTATGAATAATTGATAGTCTCCTTATTACACCAGAATGTTTGCATTTTAAGAAGAGTCTGAGTACCTGAAAGAATCGATGGTTGGAAACATTTCAGAAATCATGAAATAAATCAAATCAGGCAATTGGGGGAAGATTTTCCAGGGGTAAAGGTAGGGAGCAGCTGTTTTATTTGGCCTTGGAATAAGGCAAGAAGGCCTATGATGCTGAACAATCCCTCCTATGAAGGCTAGTGTTTAGAACCCACAAAGCACGAGAAGTTCTAGTTGAGAGTGGGAAAAGAAGGTGTTCTTTGGGAAGGGAACATTACAAAATGGGTTAGACCTAGAAAAGCTGTAGAGTTTTACTGGACCACACTTTTTGTTTTACGGTTGAGCAAAATATCAATTAAGGATTGCTACTGCTGGAGGAACATTTGTCAGAAGCATATGACTTCAAAAAGGGTGGGACAAATGCTAACCCTATCTTCTAGCTTCCTGATCTCAAGCATGGCATTCAGTCTCTGGCTTTGGTTCTTCATCTGTTGTAATGGGATAATAGTGACCACACATCCTGCACAGGGTTGTTGTGCCTGACAGGATTCATGGAGATAGTGCAGAACTTAGAAATAGCAAGGTCTAGAAGTTTGCTTAAATTTTTGTCCTCTCTTTCTTGGTCCTTATCAGTGTCTTTTAAAGTCATAGGGCACCAGGTGCTTGAGATCCAGAACACACACTGGGGCTGGATGGGTCTCCTATAACCCTGATTTTCCAACTTGAGTATTTATGTGTATAGGTTTTACATTTGGAGTTAAGGGGAGGGGAGTCTCTAAATCATGGCTCTGGCTGTGGAACTGGATGCCGAAGTTAATGTTGGTGAGTGAAAGATTGACTTTGTGACCATACAGATTCTTCATCCTTCTGGGTCTCCCACAGTATAAACATGATACAGGGCAAGCCAGGCAAGAGCACTTTATGGGTGTTATTCAGGCCTGTTCATTTAAAGATAGTCATTGCCGCTCTCATAAAGGCCAAAGAAGATCTCATAAATATCCCTCATTTGGGGGATTGCTGCTCCTGCTGGCTTGAAACTTTTATTTCTCAGGAATGCATCAAATTCCTAAGCCATCAATGAGTCCTTTTGCATTCTTATTCTCTCATGACTCCTAGCAAAGCTGCTCAAGTTCTTCCTATCCTTCTCTATCCAAAGCTATTTTCACTCACTTTCTTTTTTGCTCTGCACATAAGTGTATCCTCCAGAGATTTAACCACAGTTGCATAAATATTTTTCCTATTATGAGCCTAAAGCTGACTGCAGGGAAATAATAAAATTCTGTCAACTGGATTTTCTCTTTGGGGGTAGAAGGTTTTCAGAGGAGCTTCTGTAGGGTGGGACAACATCCTACTGGGAAAACATCAGTCACACTTGTGCAGATTCCATTAAACAATGCTGATGATGACTGAAATTAGAAAATCACCACTATGATTCACCAAGTTTGAATCACCACCAAAATATAGCATACTTTGATGAATCATTTATCCATTTGAAAAGCCAATTCGAAGAGTCTCAAAAAGGTTTCATCAGGCATATTTTCAGGAGGAGCTGTGGTAAGGGGTCAGGTACTTTTCACCTTAAAGGTATGTGCTGATTTGAATGTTCCTACCCGTTCTTCTTTAGGTCTTCTGTGGATAGTTCCATTAGATACTGTAAGTTTATATCAGAGGATACACTCTTTGGATGAGAGCTAGAGCTAATATTTTCTTCTCTTTTTCTTTTCATCATTGTTCTATGCCCCAGTTTCCTTTCATATTTAATTTATTCATGTAATTTTTGTTATTCCCTTTAACTACCATCTGCAAACCCATTTTCTCTACCACAGATACCCATTATTATGTATATGTGAGTCCTTCCAAACTAACCTTTTATATATTTATTTCAAATGTATATGTCCATAAGTAATATGTAGTATTATTTTAGGTATATGTTTTTATTATACAGAAATGGTCTTATTTGATACCTTTTGTTACTTTTTCACTCAACATTATGTTTTTGAAACATATCCATGTCAATAAATACAATTGGATAGCATTCCTTTTTATTTATTTTTTTTATTTGCCTATTTCCCCTATTGATAGACATTTTAATATGTTAGTTGGCTAACACAGTGCTGCAATGAACGTCCTCTATGTACGTCTTTAAACTTATATAAGAGAATTTTCTGGAGGAAGACATTTATGAAACAGGATTAGAATTACTAGGTTCAGAGTAAGCACATAGTCAGTTTTTATGATTATTCCCAATT
>PVKH010034782.1:0-11819 GCA_004027955.1 Chaetophractus vellerosus | reverse complement strand
GGGACGGGGGGAGACAAGAAGCAGACATAGAAAAACACAGAAGAATGGACACACAGCAAGAGCAAGCAGAAAGGGGGGGGGGATATGTAATAAAGAATAAATAAATCTTTAAAAAAAAAAAAAACAAGTGCTGGAGAGGAGGTGGAGAAATAGGAACACTCCTTTACTGTTGGTGGGAATGTAGAATGGTGCAGCCTCTGTAAAAGACAGTTTGGCAGTTCCTCAGGAAGTTAAATATAGAACTGCTGTAGGATCCAGCAATCCCTCTACTCGAATATATCCAGAAGAACTGAAAACAGTGATGCAAACAGACATTTGCACACAGATGTTCATCGTGGCATTATTCACAGTTTCCAAAGATGGAAACAACCCAAGTGTCCATCAACCAATGAATGGGTAAACAAAATGTGGTATATACATACGATTGAATATAGAGCTGCTGTAAGAAGAATTGGAATTGGTACATGTATGATAACATGGATGAACCTTGAGGACATTATGCTAAGTGAAGTAAACCAGACAAAAAAGGACAAATTCTGTATGGTCTCACTAATATGAACCAAATTCGAAGAATAAACACATGGAGTGAAAACCTAGAGTATAGGTTACTAGGAAATAAGATGAGGACTGAGAAAGGGTACTGATGCTTAATGTATGTAGAATTTTCAATTAACTTGACTGAAAGTGTGGAAATGGATAGAGTTGATGGTAGCACATTATAGTAAGTATAACTAACACTGGCTGTTTTATAAATGGCATTGTAGTCTAGGGATGTAAATGTCCCCTGAAAGAAAACTAGAGAATAATCTAGGGACTCAAGAACATAGTTAACCCAGAAGTGGATGAGGATTGTGGTTAATAATGCAAATACAAGAATGTGCTTCTATGAAGTAGAACAAATGTATGTCATTGTTACAATGTGCTAAGAATAAAGTGATGCATGGGAAAAATACAATTAATGTAACTTATAGACTATAGTTAACAGCAATATTGGAATATTCTTGCATCAGTGTCAAAGAAGGTACTATGTCAACATTAAGAATCAATGATAGAGGGGGTATGGGATTTTTTCTTTTGAACTAAGGAAGACATTCAAAGGTTTATTGGGGCGATGACTGCAGAACTCTGTCATCAAAGTGAGCCACTGAGTGTACACTTTGGATAGTATGTACAAGGCATGGGTCTGTATAAAACAGTGAACCATGTGGTGGAAGATGGACTGTGGTTAACAATACAAATTTGAGTCTTCTCTCATGAACTATAACAAATATACAATACTAATACATTGTGTTAATAATAGGGGTGTATGTAAAACTATGCCAAGTATACACTATAGACCATAGGTAGTGGTGATAGTTTGATCGTGTTCTTTCATAATCTGTAACAGATGTCCCACAAAAATGTAAGGTTTTGGTGGGGGAGGTGATGTATGGGAATTTTGCACATTACTCATGATCATTTTATAAGCTCAAAATTTCTCTAATAAAAAAAAGAAAAAAAATCTCCCAACAAAGAAAAGTCCAGGACCAGATGGCTTCACAGGTGAATTCTGACACACATCTCCAGAAGAATCAATACCAATCCTGTTCAAGCTCTTCCAAAAAATTGAAGAGAGGGAAAATTACCTAACTGTTTCTATGAAGGTAGCATCACCCTAATACCAAAGCCAAATAGAAATAGACAATGACAGACCAATCTCTTTAGTGAATATAGATCTAAATATTCTCAAGAAAATACAATCAAATCAAACAGCATATTAAGAGCATGATCAAGTGGGTTTTATTCCTGGTATACAAGGTGGCTCAACACAAGAAAATCAATTATCATAATATACATTAACAAATTGAAGTGAACAAAATATATGATCATCTCGAGTGACACAGAGAAGGCATTTTACAATGTCTAGCATACTTTCTTGATAAAAACACTTAGATAGGAATAGAAGGAAAGCTCCTCAGTATGAGAACAGGCATATGAAAAACCACACCCAACATCTTACTCAGTGGGGAAAGGTTGAAAGTTTTCCCTCTGAGATCGGGAATAAGACAAGGATGAAACATGGGACTGTATCGCATAGAAACCCTCATGTGAAAAATGAGTATGGGTAATATCACATATATGACTATTTTTCTTTGAAACAGAACAAATGTATGTTAATGGCACAAGATATCAAATACAGTGATATTTAGACAAAAATACAGCCAAAGCAAACTATGGCCTGAAGGGTATAGTATATTAATAGTCTCACATCAATTGTTTTAAAAAAAAAAAGGAAGTATGTTAAGTGGAAAACTTAGACCCAAAGTGTACTCCATTTTGATAGACTCCCCCATACAAAATGTAAATACAAACACATTTATAGAGACAGAAATAGAGTAGCAGTAATGTATGGCAGGGGAAGTCTAGAGGAATTGTGAGATGACTACTAAGGGGTAGGGTTTTTTCCTTTTTGAAATAATGAAAATGTTCTAATATTGATTGCACAACTCTGCACCAAATGCCATTGTTTGTACACTTTAGATAGATTGTACGGTTTATGAATGTTCCTATAAAATTAATTTAAAATTTTAAAGAAATAACAGAATTTTAGAGACCTGTGGTGGAAGATGGACTGTGGTTAACAATACAAATTTGAGAGTCTTCTCTCATGAACTGTAACAAATATACAATACTAATACATTGTGTTAATAATAGGGGTGTATGTAAAAATATGCCAAGTATACACTATAGACTATAGGTAGTGGTAATAGTTTGATCGTGTTCTTTCATAATCTAACATTTGTGTCATTGGAATTCTGGAAGTAGAGGAGAATGAGGATTGGGTTGAAAAAGTACTGAAAGAAATAATGGCTGGAAGCTTACCTAATTTGGCCAAATCTACAGATTCAAGAAGCTGAGTGAACCCCAAAATAGGATAAACCCAAAGAAATCCACACCAGGAGATGTCATAGTCAGACTTCTGACAACTGAAGGCAAAGAAAAAGATTTTAAATCTTGAAAGTAAACAAAGAAAAATAACACCTTACTTATAGGGGGAAAACATTCAAAGGTCAGGCTATTTCTTATCAGAAAATGTGAGGCCAAAAAGAAGTGGCACAGCATTTTTTGAAATGAAATAAAAAGATTTGCTAACCCAGAATTCTATATCCAATGAAAATATTCTTCAGGAATGAAGGTGAAATCAAGATATTCTCAGCTGAAGGAAAAGTAAGAAAGTTTGTTGTCAGCAGATCTGCCCTAAAATAATGTTTAGAGGATATAATATGAAGCAGAAAGGAAATGATAAATGAAGGAATCTTGGCTTCAA
Organism: Chaetophractus vellerosus; assembly: GCA_004027955.1. Lineage (NCBI taxonomy): Eukaryota > Metazoa > Chordata > Mammalia > Cingulata > Chlamyphoridae > Chaetophractus > Chaetophractus vellerosus. The sequence continues at coordinate 8,512 of PVKH010034782.1, read as the reverse complement.
GTAGGAAGAAAGAAAAACAGGAAGAGTAAAATTATGGATAGACTTTTCTTCTTTTGAGTTTTCTTATATTGTTTGACATTCCTCTCTCAGTGCTTTTAAAAATTATAACACTGTCTAATAGAGGAAATATTTTAGACAATTTTAAGTGGGAAAGGAACTTAAAGGAAGGTAAGGTTTCCATACTTTACTGGAACTGGTGAAACATTGGCACCAGTAGTTGGTTTTAAGTTGTATACGATACCGAGTATAGCCACTAAAAAAATCTTTTCTAAGAGACATACTCAAGGAACCGGCCATATAGCCCAGGGGATAGGGTGCCGGTGTACAACATGGGAGGCCCCGGGTTCGGTTCCCGGGGGACCTCTCCTGGCGGGCAGAGCTGCCGTGGGCAGGGCAAAAAGCTGCCACAGACAGGGCAAAGCCGCCACGGGCAGGTCAGGTCGCCCGCGAACGGAGCGCAGCCAGCCACCCGCAAACTGAAGCGGAGCCGGCCGTGAATGGAAGCAGAAGCCACCCACAGGCGGGGCAAAGCTGCCTGCACTGTGACCAGTCTCGGCGCGTCCCCGCAACGTGGGGAGTCAAAGCAGACAGAGAGGAACACAAGAATGGACACACAGCAAGAGGAGAAGGGGAGGGGGTGTGAATGTAATAAAATAAATAAATAAATAAATCTTTAAAAAAAAAAGAGACATACTCAAAAAACTTTAGATTAAAAAAAAAACGTAATTCTGAAATATGTTGAAGAGCCCATAGGGATGCCAGAAAAAGAAAAGAGAAAAATAAAAAACAAAATAGCAAACTCCAGCCCTCATACATCAATGATTACATTAAATGTAAATGGTCAAAATTCAATGCTTAAAAGACATAGATTTGGGAGCAGATGTGGCTCAAGCGGTTGAGCATCCACCTCCCACATGGGAGGTCCCAGGTTTGGTTCCCGGTGCCTCCTGAAAAAAACAAACAACAGGCAAACAAGAAAACTCAGGGAAGCTGATGTGGCTCAGTGCTTGAGTGCCGGCTTCCCACATAGGATGTCCTGGGTTCATTCCCCATCTCAGGTACCTTAAAAAAAAAAAAAAAAGATTTACATAAAAAATATGACACACTAAATAGCCTATTCAAGAAATCGTTTCAGGGCCGACCATATAGCCCAGTGGATAGGGCGCCGGTATACCACATGGGAGGCCTCGGGTTCAGTTCCCGGTGACCTCTCCTAGTGGGCAAACCACCTTGAGAAGGGCAAGCCGCCATGGGCGGGCAGAGCCTCCGTGGGCAGGGCAAAAAGCTGCCACGGGCAGGGCAGGTCGCCCACGAACGGAGCGCAGCCAGCCACCCGCGAACTGAAGCAGAGACGGCTGTGAATGGAAGCAGAAGCCGCCCACAAGCGGGGCAAAGCCGCCTGCACGGTGACCGGTCTCAGCACGTCGCCGCAACGTGGGGGGAGACAAAGCAGACAGAGAGGAACACAAGAATGGACACACAACAAGAGCAAGCAGAAAGGGGGCGGGGGGGGATATGTAATAAAAAAAAATCTTTAAAAAAAAAAAAAAGAAAAATCGTTTCAGTTATAACTATTTAGGCAGGTTGAAAGTTAAAGTAGCTTTATCTGTAATAACCAAAAATTGGAAACAAATGCCCCCCAGGACCTGAATGGCTAAACAAATTGTAGTATATCCATACTCTAAAATAATACTCAGCAAGAAAGAGGAACAAACTACTGATACTTGAAACAACTTTAATGGATCACAAGGGCACTACCCTGAGTGAAAAAGCTAACTTTGAAAAGACATATACTGTGTAATTCCATTTTAATAACATGACAAAATTTAGAAGTGGAGAACAGATTAGTGGTTGCCAAGGGTTTAGGAATGGTGGGAGGAAGAAGGTGAATGTGACTATAAATGAGTAGCATAAGAGGCAGCCTCTTAAATACCTTTAATTCTTTTGCTTTTTAAAATGCATTCACTTCCCACTATAGAAAATTAGGATTTCGCTCTTGTTCTCATCACTTCATCACTAATACAACCCTTATTTCTCCTCCCACCCCATTTCCCCAATATAGTTATTTCAATTTCAATTAGATCGATATTTTGGTTTTTTTTTCCAATAGGATGGTATATAGCATTCATATATGAGCTATGTTTGCTTTTCCTCTCTTTGCAATTCTTTGTTTTCTCCAGAATTAATAATTGTCTTGTGTTTTTCAGTTTGCTTAGTTTTCTATGTACTTATGGTTACTTGAACAGCAAACTCCCTAATAGCGAATGTCTTTCTGTTCATTCTGAATATCAGTTTTTCTATTATCCTAATTTAGGAAGGGAGATAATCATTGGATTTATTTTAGAGCTCTGGTAGCAAGAAAATTCTTAGTGGTAGAATTTGCCTGTAAAATCAGAATTAAGGTGTATTGGTCAGCCAAAAGGATGCTGATGCAAAGTACCAGAAATCTGTTGGCTTTTATAAAGGATATTTAGTTGGGGTGGAAGCTTACATTTACAAGGCCCTGAAGAGTCCACCTCAAAGTTACTTCCGCACCAACTCAGTTGCCACATGAAGCAAGATGGCAGGCGATGTCTGTGAAGATTCATCCTTACTCTTCCTCTTAAGGCACCGTGGGCCCAGCTTCTTCCGATCTCAGCTGCAGGCTGGCATAAGGCTAGTCTTTCAGGGCTTCTCAGCTGCTCTGTTCTCTTCAGCTGCAAACTATCAGGCTCATCTCTCTTCCTGGGGCCTCTCCCATGCCTGTGGAGCTGTCTCTTCCTCTAGCTGCTGCTTCTCTGTGTAGCTGCTTCTGTGTTCTTGTTTGAATGTCTGTTCATATAGCCCACCAAGAGAGTAGGGACTCAACCCTGCATGCCCTAATGATATGGTCAAATCAAAGCCCTAATCTTAACATAATTTAATCAAAGGCATCTCAGCTGAATCTAATACAGTTAAAGGGTATCACACCTAGAGGAACAGACCAGTTTACAAACATAATCAATATCTCTTTTTGGAATTCATAAATAATATCAAACTGCTACAGAAGGTAAATTATTTTTTTACTTTTTCTACTTATGGGCATACCCCACTCAGCTGCAGATAAACAAATAGCTATTCCTTTATTTCAACTTAGCTCCTGATGATAAAGAAAATCTATAGGTATTTATGAAGAGTCTATATCCTCATCATTCTCTAACACTGATCACATAAGGAAATGGGAGAGCCCTGGAGTAGAGGCCAGAACACTTGGCTTGTGGTTCTGGTTTAGTTGCTAATTGACCTTATCAATCTAGGAAGATAGTCACCTTGTTTGGCCTCAGTTTTCTGTTCTCTGTAATAATGAAGGGATCAGACTGGATTATAACTGAGACCTCTTCTTCAAAGTTGCTTCAAGAAGATAAATGATTTTCTTCAACTCTAGCGCATATTAATATATCTAAATTAAGAACGTTATTTTCGACATTTTCAGAGAAATATCCTTATGTTTAGAAAAGATTGGATTAAAAGACCTGAAATAATTTCTAAAGCCTTGTAGATATGGGAAATTATACAAGATAAAAATGGATGATGAATGTCCTCTTTGTCATGCTCTAAGTTATGATATGGGAATTGTGCTTTTAACTTCCCAAGGATCTCTAGAAAAGGAAAATTCTAGGTCATCGGAAACTTCATTGTTTACTCCTCAAAAGATTAGATTTAGCACATATAGTATGATCTGAAATAATTAGCATGACTTTTATGGTGATTTTTTAAAAATTATAGAGTACTGAAGCTATGTGGGTCCTTGAGGGCTTCTGTGGGAGTCCTTGGTGATCTAGCAGTTTTTAGTTGATGTAGGCAAAGGCAGAATGTATTTTTCTTCATTTGCAAGTGTTTTATTTTATTGTGAATTTTCATGTGAAAGATACTTGATATTTAGAATACTTCATGCATTTTAAAAGGCCATTAAAGTAAATTTTATACATTCAGAAATGAATTTGTAATTTCATTAGTGCATCTACTGGTGTACTTTTGCATGTGTTTTATGATACTTATGATATTTTTATATTCTATGAAAAGCAAATATGTAATTTAATTTCATAGCAAACATTTGTTCTTTGGTTATTAGTCACTGATAACATTTTATTGGTTTGCAGGTACTTGAAGAAGCAGAAGCTCAACATTTATATCAGTCGATTTTGCCTGATATGGTGAAAATTGCTCTCTGTCTGCCAAATATTTGCACCCAGGTTAGTGAATATAGCTTCTTCAGTAGCTTTCTTGAGACTCAAAAACAGTTGAATTTCCTTTAAACTCTAATGGCCAAGGTCAGAGAGAGGGAGAGGGACAGAGAAAGAGAGAGATGGAAAACAGTTTTTGCCAAAGAGTATGATAATTTTTTGCTATATAAAGGAAAAGGTTAAAGATGAGAGAATGCTGCAAAAGGACATTAAAAATGCAGCATTCAATTTCTGAGCCTGAGTTTACACTGTTAAAGTTTGCTTACTCACACTTTTTTTCTCATTTTGTTTAAACAGTCTCTAACTTTAAAAAAGAAAATCATTTCTTCTCACCAAGAGAACAGAAATCATTCAATCTATTTGAAACTATACTATTTGGTTACTTGGGGAACAGGAAATATTTGTGCTTAAAAGTCTATTAAAATAGTCACCATTAATTTTTTTTTTTTTTTTAAGAAGTACCAGGGATTGAACCCAGGACCTTGTATATGGGAAGCAGACGCTCAGCCACTGAGCTATATCCGCTTTCCTTGCCATTAACTTTGTAAATTATTTTTCTTGATAACTTGATAAATGGTAGTTAAAAACTCACTTCTTATAAAACCAAGTGACAGTTTACTTTAAATCATTGACATACTTTCACCTTTTCTGTACTCAGTACTGGGCTGTGAATAAATACGTAGGATGGGAAATGGAGATCCATATAATACAAACTCTCTATTTCCTCTATATTAGAAGTGGTGATTGCTAAAGCCTGAAAGGAAATAGAATTTTGGATAGCATAGTGAAAATAAATTCTTTACCTTTTCACCAGTTTTTTACTTTCAAATTTTTGCAAGAGGAATAGTTGAACTGCAGGTTTAACTCCAGACTTATATTTTAACAAAGATGCATGTTTCCTGTTAAGAAAAAGTTATTTGTTCCAGCCTACAGCTTTGGTTTGTCTTGCCTGCCTTTCCTCACTTTCATTTTGTGTGTTGATCCCTGAGATAGAGCCAGGACAGTTCTCTGGGCATGCTGTATGAGATTAGTACAGATACGGAGTTCTGGGTATTATTGAAAGGAAGAAGGAAAAGCATCTCTGAATATTATGCTAGAGCATTTTGAAACATAACAATTGATATGTAAACTGGCAGGTGGTCATAATGTCTTTAAAAATACAGTTTAAACATTTAAAATAGAATAAAACCCACTGAACACATTACTCGGGTCCTGTGGATTATACTCAAAATGAAGGGTCAGTGAATTGGGATTTGGTATAACTAGAAGACGTTTCAGCCACATAAAAGTTTAAGAGAAAGGTCCTGTATCTTCCTGGACTTGGAATTTTTGACTATATAAGAACTGTTACAAGTGATACATAATTTTGTAATGGTTTTCACTTGTGACATTGGTTGCTTTACTAAAATTACATTTGGGTCTGTAAAGTATGAATTGGAATAAGAGAGAAAAAGACTTATTTATTGAATTTTTTCCCCTAAGATCATGTTAGGACTAAAATTTAGAAATTGCTTTGTCCATTCTTTAGTGTAAATGAGAACAAAATTTAGCGTAAACAATAATAGTTCAACTTAGTGTCGCATTTCTGTACTTCATCTTTCAATATTTCATTACATGGGTAACGTTATTTCTTACTTGCTAAAGCAATATTGTTTTCACTGATAAGTAATGTTTTGTGTTCTCTTTACTATCATTATTATTGATTAGAAATCTGCAATTTGTCAAACAACAACATTTTTCCAATCATCCCTGATAAACAACCCTTGACTTTAACAGTATTGCTGATATAAGAATTCAAGAGTGGCCTGAAATTACTCCTGCCCTAATTTAGCAAATGCAATTTGGTGCTTCTGCTTTTGAAATTGCTAAACTAATTAGCGCTCTTTTCGTCTGTATTTTTTGTTTCCTCTATCAGCCAATACCACTCTTGAAGCAGAAGATGAATCATTCCATCACAATGTCGCAAGAACAGATTGCCAGTCTTTTAGCTAATGCTTTCTTCTGCACGTTTCCACGACGAAATGCCAAGATGAAATCGGAGTATTCTAGCTACCCAGACATTAACTTTAATCGGTGCGTTTTCAGAGAATACTTCTTTAATAATAAAATAGAGGAAAGTGGAGGAACTAATGATATTTATTGAGTGATTTATCATGGGCCAATCATTTTATGTACAACTTTCCAATTTAGTATATACAATACTTTGAGTTAAGTGGTGATTTTGCAATTTTGCAGGCAGGGTAATTACAGTTCATGGAGGTTAAAAAACTTGCTTAGGGTTCGGTAGCTAGTAAGTCACAGAGCTGAGGTTTAATCTCAGGCCTGTCTTACTCCCGGGCCCCGTTCTTTTCATCCTCTCAGATTGTTCTTCTCTGAGTGCTCTGGATTCATTATGCCTCTCTAGTTTGAACATTACTCATAGGAATGTTTGTTGCACACTGTGTACTTTATATTCTGAAATAATGTTAAAGCTAGAGTAAAATTCCTTCTTACTGGAAAGATCCTATAGAATGTGAGTATAAGTCATGAGGCTGTCTTGTTGACTTGTGGAACTAAGGTTGAAAAATACTCTTGTTAAGATGAGAAAGCAAAACTGAAAATGACTTTTTATACACAAGATTAAGTTATCAGTGTAACGTTTTTAAAAAGAAGACAGGAATGTTTACATTGTTTGATTAAATTAATCCATTGTGAAAGTATTGATAAAGTTTCAAGTCACAACCATTTCCACCTACACAAACAAAAACATTGTAAGGAGTCTTCTTGGCAAATGAACTTCTCCCTTTGTATTCTTCCCTCCCTCCCTTCCTTACTTTTCTTTTTTCTTTTTTTTTTTTTTTTTAAAGATTTATTTTATTTTATTTCATTTTATTTTATTTTATTTTATTTTATTTATCCCCCCACCCTTGCCGCTCGTGCTCACTGTCTGCTCTCTGTGTCCACTTGCTGTGCATTCTTCTTTGTCTGCTTGTCTTCTCGTCTTCTCCTTCCTTCCTTTTCTTACTTACATACTTCAAACTCGTCTTTATAGCATCCATGAATAGGATGTGTTTCCCTCATGTCAGGGGTGGGCCTTCAGACAATTGTTATAATGTGTGTTCCTCTTTTCCAGTGGGGTATATGTAATGTCCTCCACCACCTCCCTCTAATCACCCATCTCGTGCCCCTGTGGGTGGGCAGCCTGCAGAGCAGGAAGGGATAGCCAGAGAGCAAAGGCACTTTTGTCTGCCACACTCTTTCTGTCTTCGACGTTGAGAGGTGTAGTAGTACCACTTATTTTATTTTACTTTTTAATGTAATTTCTTTAAATACTTTTTATTTTGAACTGATTTTAGACTTAGAGAAAAGTGAAAATAGTACCAAGAAGTCCCATATACACCGCACGCAGCTTCACCTTAAGCTAACATCTTATGAAACCCTTAGTGCAGTTATCAAAACCAGGAAGTTCACACTGGCACGATACTGTTAACTGCAGTCCTCGTTTGAATTCCATCAGTTTTTCTACTGCCCTTCTTCCACTCCACGATCCTTTGCAGCCCTCCACATTGTATTTAGTTGTGATTTGTTCTTAGTCTCCTGTAATCTGTTTCTTGGTTTTTCCTTTTCTTTCATGACTTTGACACTTCTGGAGACCACTGATCAGTTGTTTTGTAGAATGTCCCTCTATCTGGATTTGGCTGATGTTTTTCCAAGTTTGGAATGAGGTTGTGTGTTTTCAGCAGGAATGCCACAGAAATGATGTGTCCTCGGTGCATCGTATCAAGGGGTTCATGATGTTGATATGTCTTTTGACAGACAGGTGATTCCTTGACTTAGGTCATGTTTGCTGGGTTTTTCCACTGTAAAGCTACTGTCTTTCTCTTTGGGGTTAATAAATATCTTGGGTTACAGAGAAGGGACAGGCTAGTTTCTGAGTTCTTCCTCTTCAATAGTATTATTTCATTTTAAACCTCACAGCTGCCTGGAACAGCCATCTCTCCTCCACATGGCTTTTATCCCTCCTTCCTGACAAAGTTCACCTATCACAGTTTCTGCCATCTCTGATCCTGCCACGAGAGTTTCACTAGTTCTCTGATCTGCATGTACCTGTGCTACATAAAGGAGAGGTCCATGGCATTTTACATTCTCCTGGAGAACGATATCATCTAATAAAGAAAACCTTCCTTAGCATCGTACCAACGAGGAAAGAAGTGACTGCATTGTAGGCCGGGGGATCAGCACCTACAAGGGCACAGTGGGGGAAGGACACGACCTTCCCGGGGCCTGAAAGTGGAGCAGTGTGGCTGCAGCACACAGTGTGAGAGCAGCGG